>CAODLS012993999.1:0-11316 GCA_948243855.1 Flueggea neowawraea
AATTTTATTTTACTAAAATTATTATTTTTAAATATTCAATTAAATAATTATTATATACTATAATTTCTAAAATATTATTTTTAACTCAAATATTAACTCAGACAACATATTTATGTCAAATAAATATTTTTATTATAATTTATATGTTATAAATAAATAAAATAATGAATGAAGTGATTATAGATTTCATACTATAGTATAATAAGCGATTAATTATTAGAGAGAGATAATGTGATGAGTAAAGAGTTGGTAGATTATTAATGTGTCAGACTCATCAACTCTTAGAAGTACATAAGTATTAGATGGCGGAGCCACATGAGTACCAGCAGGTGCTCGGGGCCCTGCTGCAGTCAAAGCTTCACCCTGCCACTACCTGCTCTCCTTAATATCGATTCTTGTGTTTTTATTGGATTTTACAAGCTTCGTTTGGTGTTTTTGATGGACATGAGGGTGCAAAAGCTGCTGAATTAGCGAGCAGAGAAGGAGAGGAGCAGAGAGAGAGAGAGAGACGGGAAGTGGCGGGCCAAGAATAGTTTAAAAGAAGCAAGGGCGGTGGTGACTCTTTCTATACCCTAGTGATTGTCTCATTGAAATTATGCCAGCAAAACCCTGAATTTTGTGAAAACTATAATACCAGTCTGTAACTTGTGAGAATTTTGCAAAATAGTCCCTAAGGTTGCTATAAGTACTGAAATTTTCATGGTGTTTTTCTCTTTCAAACCTTACATAGAAGAGATTCTGGCTCCGCCACTGGTATTATATACTCTTCTTCTTCCTCTCCAAGTTTATTTTTATAAAGAGAAACCCACTTCTCCATCTTTTTTTCAAGTTTCCATTAAAAAGAGATCTACTCATTTCAAACTTCTAAGTAAGTATCCAATTTCTTCTTTATTTTTTTTACTAATTTCTAATTTTTGAATGATGTGGGTATATTATTTTTTTGTAAGTCTCTTTCCAATTTTTTTAAAGCATTTTTCTTATGTACCTTGTCAAAACATATATGGTGTTTTTAGTCTTTGTGCATAGCATTTAGTTTCATTTGGGTAAATTAAAGCAATTTCTTATTTTGAATGGTGTGGATATATTGTTTCCTTGTAGTTATGGAGAGATACCTAAAGAAAAAATCATTGTTAGATTCATCCTCTATGGGTAAAGTGGGTAAAGAAAAAAAAAGATGGTGACAGAAAACGCAATTCTAAAAAGAGTCGTAGTAAGGTTGATTTCGACAATCTTCCTGCAGATCCCGCATTACGCATACCCATTGTGGACTATGATGTTAATATCCGTGATGAGGTCCGGAGAAGATACTTGGAAATGCGTCCTTGTCAACGTCGAGCCACAATTTTAAGCAAACTATACAAGGGAATGTGTTACGGCGATTCAATCCTTCTTGGTTTGATGACTATCCTACTTGGTTGGAGTAAAGTGTTCACAAAGAACATGCATATTGCTTGTGTTGCCACTTGTTTAAGATGGATAGTAAAAGTCATGCAGGTTCACGTGATGCTTTTGTTGTAGAAGGATTTAGCAATTGGAGAAGAAAAGAGAAATTGCGAGAGCATGTTGGTGGTTTGAATAGCTCTCACAATAAAGCTTGGAATAATTGTCAAGTGTTAATGAAGAAGAAGCAACATCTTCGAACATTTGTTTCTAAACAAACAGATCAAGGTGAACAAGATTATCAAATTCGTTTGAATGCTTCAATTGATTGTGTTAGGTTTGTTTTACGTTAAGGCTTGGCTTTTTGTGGTCATGACAAATCTAAAACTTTCACTAATTAAGAAGAGGGTGAAATCCATGGTGGTTCCTGAAGTTTGGTGTTTTCTTTATTTCGGCCTACAAGTTTGGAAATTAGTCGTTTTGGTCTCTCGCTCCTAACTTCGTTAATAAAATATAACAAAAATTTGATGTGACACATAGATCTACTAATTTTAAAAATTTAATAACACAAAAATACCCATATGCCACGTCAGATTTCTGTTATATTTGACTAACGGAGTTAGGAGCAAGGGACCGGAGCGACTAATTTCTAAATTTGTAGTTTGAAATGGAGAATACACTAAATCTCATGAACCTTTATAGATTTCGCCCTCAAGGAAATTATTTTGAAATATTAAAATTCCATGGCAACCACGGTGAAGAAATTAGGAAAGTTACGGTTGACAAGTGCCGTGGGAATCTCAAATTGACATTTTCAGATGTTCAAAAAGAAATTGTGAGTGCTTGTGCTATTGAAACTACAAAAATTATCATTCAAGATCTTGGAGATGCTTTTCTCTCTATTTTAGTTGATAAGGCGCTTGATGTGTCAAATAAAAAGCAAATAGGTGTAGTAATATGTTATGTGAAAAAGACAGGATATGTAATTGAACGACTTTTGGGCATTGTACATGTTTCTGAAACTACTTACTTATCACTAGAAGGGGCAATTGAAACATTACTCTCAAAGCACAAAATATGCTTCTCAAGGTTGCGTGGTCAAGGTTATGAAGGGACAAGTAATATGCGAGTTGAGTTCAATGGATTCAAATCATTAATATTGAAAGAGAATATTAGTGTATATTATGTTATTGTTTTGTGCATCAACTTCAATTAGCTCTTGTCGCAGTTGCAAAGAATAATATGTCTATAGATTTTCTCTTTAATGTTGTAAATAAAGTTACAAATGTTTTTGGGGGGTTGTGTGTTAGAAATTTTATGGAGGAAAACAAGAGTAGAGGAACACTTGCATTTTATTGATTGATGAAGCATATATTTATACATAAACTTAGTAACTTAAACACACGAAAAATAAGAGATATAATCAGAAATATCAACTAATAATTTGGAAGATATAAGCCAAAAATCTGGCTTTGAATGACTTGGTCTTCTACTTCAAAATAGTTTGAATTCTTCAACTAATTTGCTGCAAAAAGACACATTATCAACGCTCCTCCTTACTTTGATGCAACAAACTTCAAAATTTCTTCCTTAACCGATTATGCTTCTGTAAAGCCTTTGTGAAAAAAATGTTAACCACTTGATCTTCACTTCTGTAGTACATCGACTTCTGTTTTATAGAAGCGAAGGTCTTCATCAAATTTCATTCACTCCTGCAGTACATCGACTTCCGTTTTATAGAAGCGAAGGTCTTCATAAAATTTCATTCACTCCTGCAGTACATCGACTTATGTTTTATAGAAGCGAAGGTCTTCATAAAATTTTAGTTTAAAGACTTGACAGTCCTTTATTTATAAACATGTAGGTCTTTCATATTTTTTCAGTTTAAAGGCTTGACGGTCTTCATTTTATAGATGCGTAAGTCTTTCATATTTTTTAGTTTATAGACTTGTAGGTCTCCAGTTTATAGACATGAAGGTTTTTTGAATTGACAGTTTATAGACTTGTAGGTCTCCATTTTATAGATGTGAAAGTCTTTTCAATTGACAGTTTATAGACTTGTAGATCTCCAGTTTATAAACATAAAGGTATTTTCAATTTGCAATTTATAAACTTGCAGGACTACACTCATGGTGTTACACTCACCCTTGTATATTTGAGTCACAGTAAAGTAAATTTTTCACACTGTTAAAATACTGTCTCACAATCCTCTCTCTCTCTTTTTTTTTTTCTCTTTTTCTTCTTCATAATTAAAACCTCTTGATCATTCATAGGTCCATCAAGAATAAAGTGTTGATATCACTGTTAGAAATTTTATGGAGAAGAAGAAGAGTGGAGGAATACTTGCATTTTATTGATTGATGAAGCACATATTTATACATAAACTTGGTAACTAAAAAACATGAAAATAGGAGATATAATCAGAAATATCAACTAATAATTGGAAAATATCAACTAAAAATTTGGCTTCTACTTCAAAATAGTAGACTTGGTCTTCTACTTCAAAATAGTTTGAATTCTTCAACCAATTTGCTGCACAAAGACACATTATCAAACACCCAGATATGTTTCCTAGAGAGTCAAACTACCAAAGCGTGAACTAACATGATGGGTTTCCCATTACAATACTTTGGCTAATTTGATTAAAATATTTGACTCGGTTATCATTGTGCTTGAATATGTCATGGAGAATACAAAATTTGAGCAAAGAATTGAAGCACGTTCTTTGTTGAGTTCCTTGCATTCTTTTGAGATCATATTTTGTCTTCATTTAATGAAGAATATTTTGGGAATTACTTATGAACTCTCACAAGTACTGCAGAGAAAGGATTTGGATATTGTGAATGCCATTAACTCAGTAAGAATAGCCAAGGAAGGATTGCAGTTAATGCGTGTTGATGTTTTTATCATTTTTGTGGCAAACAAACATAGAAGTTCTTGATATGGATGATGATTATCGTGTTCGAGGACGACCACAATGCAATGCGGAGAAAAGAACAAATATGCATCACTATCGAGTTGAACTTTTCTATATTGTCATAGACTTGCAACTTCTAGAGCTCAATAATCGCTTTAATGAGGTGAACACTGACTTGCTTTTATGTATTCTCTTCTTTTCACAAGGAGAAATTGATTCGTCTTGCTTAATTCTATCTGCAAAAGTTTTCAGAAGTACAACTTGTTGCTCCTGATAATCAATTAGAGGCTTATATATTTGATTTGATTTTTGATGCTGAATTTGAGAATATAAAAGGAAATGGTAATGTTGCTAAGAAAATGGTAGAGACAAGAAGGGATATATTATATTCGTTGGTATATGGACTTATCACTTTATTCTTAATCTACTAGTTGCAACTATTGTTGAGGAAAGGGAGGCAACACGACAATGCACAAAACTAATATCATGAATTTCTTTCCCACTTGACTGAACAAGAGGAGAAAATATGGATAGCAAACACAAATTAAATCACAGTAATATCAGAAAGAACACGGAACAATTTTTAATATGAAAAACTCCTTTAAATCGAAGGAGAAAAACTACGAGACCTCTCTACGGTCCAAATAAAAGGCTCCATTATAAATCAACAATGTTGACAGCAACAATACAAGCCAACAAGTGCCTCAAGCACCAACAAACACAACCACAACACCAACCAACAAGATTAATAAGCAGAGTGTAAAGAGAACAAACAAAGGGCTCTGGTTCTTCCAGAACAATAAGACCTTCCCGACCTCAAGAACTAATCTCCACTATTCATAATCAAGGTCCAAATTTCCTTCAAATACTGACCAAAAATAAGCCCAATTAGACCACAAAAATCCTTCCAATCGTGGAGTATGATCAAACCCATCACTGCTGTTTTGAAACCCAGGTAGTTGCTGTTCTCGGAACTCTAACTCACCAACCAACTATCAAATTCTAATCTCCACTCTTCCAATTTAAGAACACAAAGAGATGAACAAACCCACGAAAAATCACAACAATCAAACCACAAATGGACCTTTAAAAGTTGACTGAAACTGGCTGGACGAGTTGGAATTTCTCACAGAAAATTCTCTCTCTCTTTCATTTTGAGTTGGTGGCTGCACAAATGAGACACTTAACCCTAAATGTGGCTGCTAGATGATAAGAGAGACCCTGTGGAGTCAGGGTTTACTACTAAGAATGAGCTAAGAAGGGAAGAAGGAAGAATATTGGGAAAGAAGAAAAGAGTTGGAGAGGAGCTAAATGAGAGACTTCATATTCCATACCCACTATTCTTTTTACATCCCCTTTTATATTTACTAAATACAACAAAAGTAATGTCATAACTAATTAAAATTCCCTCACAATCATTGATTATGTTAAGCCTTCATATAATCACACACCCGCAATGGCTTGCTGCAAATCCTTTTCTCTCTCTGACCTGGCACAAATGCTCCCTTTTCTGTAACAGAATTCCCAAAAAAATCAGCATCAAAATCTTCTTCACAATTGCAGTCTAGAGTATGAGCCCAATTCTTCATCTTTTACTAAGCTTTTCTCAACTCTACTGGATAAGGCATATTACTAACAATGCCTCCTCCTAGAAGATTGACCTTGTCCTCAAGGTCTATCATAGGATATTGCAACTGGAGCTGATTGATGTCTTCCCAAGTACCCTATTCTAGAGGGTAATCTTGCCCTGGACCAAGACCTGCACTATTGCTTATTCATGCCGCAGAACAGATCGCTCTATTAATAAGGCTAATGGCACTGGCAAAAAATGATTTCCAATTGTGACAAAAGGAAGAGTAACTGAAATGTTCTGTGGTTCATCATGAAACTTCTTCAACTTGGAGATATGAAAGACTGCCTGTATTTTATAGTCTGTAGGTAACTGTAAGCGATAAGCTACTGGGCCTATGCGTTCCTCCACTAAAAAGGGACTGAAGTAGCGAGTACTTAGCTTCTGGTTGATGCTCAAAGCAAGAACGGATTGCCAACAAGGCTGTAACTTGACCAAGACCCAACAACCCACTTCGAAATGGAAATCTTTTTGGTGCTTATCTGCCTGTAACTTCATCCACTCCTAAGCTCGCATCAAGCATGTTTTAAAGAGGCGTAACATATTAGCTCTGTTGACCAGAGCAATGTTTAGAGCTTCAATTTCAGTAGTTACTCTCACATAACTTGGGATTGAAGGGGGCTCTCTCCCATATAAAGCCTTAAAGGGAGTCATATTGATGGAAGAATGATGAGCAGTGTTATATCTGAACTCTGCCCCAGTCTAAATATTGAAACCAAGAGGTAGGCGCATCCAAGGCAAAAGCACGCTAATAATCCTCGAGGCAACGATTCAGTACCTCTGTTTGTCAGTCAGTTTTTGGGTGATAGGCCGTCGACTTGTGTAAGGTTGCCCCACTAAGCTGGAATAAACGTTTCCAAAATTTCCTCAAAATGATTGAATCTCGGTCTAAAATAATGGTAGGAGGAAATCCATGGATTTTTACTACAGTGTGTGTGAATAACTCAACGACAGTAGTAGCTGTGTAATTAGGCAGAAGCGCTCCAAAATGCGCCTACTTGTGAGACGATCTACTACCACCAATATGGTTGTATGTCCTTTAGAGTAAGGCAAACCAGTGATGAAATCAAGTGAGACGTCTTCCAGAATTTACTTGGAATATGGAGAGGCTATAAAAGACCAAGTGGGGGTGAAGGAGAGTATTTCACCTTTTGGCAAACCTCACATCGCTCCACAAATTGTTTGACGTCTCGACTTATCGATGGCCAATAGAAGTTATCTTGGAGAAGCGCTAATGTTCGTATTGCTCCAGCGTGTCCATCAATGGGCATCTCATGGAATTCTCGCTTTAAATTCGTCTTCAAAGCTTAAACAGAAGAAATCCGGATTTTCCTTTGTAAAATAACAAGCCATCATGAAAAGTGTAATCATTTCTCGAAAGTAACCCTTGTTCCCATTGACGCAACAATTTCAAAAAATCAGTATCATTAGTGTACGCCTGTCTGATATTGTCAATGATTGTGAAAGTTGGAGATGAAACCACTAGCAAATGCATTGACTCATTTGGTTCCATAAGTACTCGCGAAAAAGAATCGACAGTAGTATTTGTGTTACCTCTCTTATATTCAATTATGAATTGAAACCCAAGAAACTTCCTTAAATAATACTGCTATTTTGGTGTTTGAATAATTTGATTAAGCAGCTCCTTCAAACTCTTGTGATCAGTTCAAACCACAAAGTGCCTTTCCAAGAGATATTGCAAACATTTTAAAATGGCTTCAGGGAGTGCATATAGCTCTTGTATTTAAGTTGAAGCAACAGCCAAATGAGGACCAATTTTCTTAATATAAGAGATGGGGTGAGCTTCCTGCATAAGAACAACTCCAATACCAACTAAGGAAACATCTGTTTCAACCACAAACTTTTTGGTAAAATCAGGAAGTCTAAGAACAGGGGCGAAGATCATTGCCTGCTTTAAAGTCTGGAAAGCCATAATAGCATTATCAGTCCAAACAAAGGAGTCGGTGCAAAGAAAATCAGTTAATGGAGCAGCAATGGTAGCGTATCCTTTGATAAACATGCGGTAGTAACCAGTAAGCCCTAAAAACCCACGCAATTGCTTAATATTTGTAGGTTATGGCCAGTTCATCATGGCCTCTAGCTTTAAAGGATCGGCACGCACCATCCCTCATCCTACCAAATGACCTAAATACTCAATTGATGGTTGCCCAAAGGAGCACTTGCTTGCCTTGACATAAACTGGTTCTCCTGCAGACAATTCATTTCTATTCTCAAATGCTCTACTTGATCTCCTTCATTAGCACTATAAACAAGTATGTCATCAAAAAACATTATAATGAATCGAGGAAGCAAGGTTGAAAAGCCTAATTCATTGCTGCTTGGAAGGTAGAGGGCGCGTTGGTAAGCCCAAAGGGCATAACCAAAAACTTGTAATGCCTACTATGAGTACAAAAGGCTATTTTCTGAATGTCCCTTAGATGCACTCGAATTTGATGATAGCCAGACCTGAGATCAAGTTTGGTAAAAATGGAAGCCCCTCGTAATTCATCAAGCAGCTTATCTCCTCACAATTCATCAAATATCTCGTCTATAATAGGAATCGGGTATCAGTCTTTTACAATAGCTGCATTCAAAGCTCTGTAATTGACGTAAAATCGCCAAGTACCACTTTTTTAACCAGCAAAATTGGAGACGAGAAAGGGTTGGTGCTTGTTTTTATTATCCCCTGATCCAACATCTCCTGGACTAGCTTCTCCATTTCGTCTTTCTGAAAATGAGGATATAGGTATGGCCAAACATTAACAGGTTTTACTATTGGTTCTAAGTAAATTCGATGATCCATAGATCATACCAGAGGAAGGCTAGAAGGATTTTGGAAGATTGGTACGTATTGATCAAGGAGAGCTTGAAATTGTGGTGAACATGTATTATAAGTGTGGTTTGTGGTCTGGGGATGAAGATGATTATATTTGTGTCTGGGTTTGCAGTGGTTAAATAAAAAATTTCTAGAACCGTATCTTGGGTCAAAGAGGTCGTGAGTTGGTGGAAAGAAATAGGTTATGTGGTAAGTTGGGCCAAACCCGAGAGAACAACCTTCTGACCTTACCAATTGAATTGCATGGTAGACATGCTATAGTCATGTAAAATTGGCCCTAATGTTTGGACCCATTAAATGCCCAAAACCACATCTGCACCTTTTATAGGCAATACATACAAATCCATGGTGAATTGGGTTCTTTGCATCTCTAACCTTACACCAGTGGCCTTCTTTTGACACAATAAGTATTTTCCATTCCCTATCATAACTTTGAAGGGTTTAGTTGGAATCACAATGAGCCCAATTCGATCTGCAACAGTAGGTTGGACAAATTATGTGTACTCCCATTATCTATTAATACAGAAACTTGGTGTATACCCTTCTTTCCTATCACCCGGAGAGAACAAGGATTGGACTGGCCGGTGAGAGCGTGTAAGCTATTTCTAACACATCATTGGTTTCTTCTTCCAGAGAAGCGTCAATTGCATCAATTGACTCTTCCTCCACGTCATCAGTGCCCAATAGCACTAAGAACCGGCTTTTACAATGGTGGATCACCCTATACTTCTCATCACAATTATAACACAGACCTTTAGCTAGCTTCTCCTGCAATTCAGTCGTAGTCAATCGTTTAATGAGTAATGTGGCAGTTGTGTTAAGGGTTGGTTCTTTTGGTTTATGGTGGGTTGGGTTGATGGTGTAGGTAGAGTGATGTTGGTAATAGTATGGGAAGGGCCGATTTAAGGTGGTTTAGCTGAAGGGTTTAGGGTTTGAACTGTGGACGTTTTTAACCAAGTTTGAGATGCTAAGTTTCTGATATCAAAATATTTTTGCTCAAACAATTTGGACAAAGCCATGGCTCGTAGAAAGGAATCAGGGTGAGCCACTAAAAGTTCTCTACGAATCTCTAGCTTCAGTCCGTTCACATAAAAACTTATGAGGAGAGATTCAGAAATCCCTATTACCTTATTGGCCAGAAATTCAAAGGTGGCTTGGTAATCAACAACAGTCTCTTCTTGTATTAGTTTGGCCAATTGAACTTGATAATCTTCATATAGGGTGGCACCAAAACGTTCCTTAACTTGAACAATGAGCTCCTTCCATGTCCTAAACAACCCATTGGCCTGCATCCATTGATACCAAGTGGAGGCAACACCTTCATAATATGCAGCAACAATATATAAACGGAGGTGATCCGGTGTTGAATGAAGGTTGAAAAATTGATCTACTCAAAAAATCCACTCTCCAGGATTATTGCCATCAAACCTTTGGACTTCCAACTTGATACCACGTAAGTAATAATTCTCGAAATTCTCAAGGGCAACTGGGTGATTTGGATTTGGCAACAGAGGTCTAGGTTTGAGAATCCCGGTTGTGCTGGAAGAAGCGATGGATCTGGATTCAGGGTCGAATTTGGCTAACAAGTCTAAGCGAGCTTCAACAGAGGCAATCTTCTTGGTAAGGGTGTCGATTTGGTCTTAGGTAATGGGCTGGGAATTAGTTTGAGTCTCCATGTCTCTCAATGAAAGCACCAATGATAGGAGAGACCTTGTAGAGTCAGGGTTTACTACTGAGAATAAGCTGAGAAGGGAAGAAGGAAGAGGATTGGGAAAGAAGAAAAGAGTTGGAGAGGAGCTAAATGAGACACTTCATATTCCATACCCACTATTTTCTTTACATCCCCTTTTATATTTACTAAATACAACAAAAGTAACGCCATAACTAATTCCAAAATTCCCACACAATCATTGATTCTATCAAGCCATCACATAATCACGCACCCATAATGGCCTGCTGCGAATCCTTTTCTCTCTTTGACCTAGTACAAATGATCCCTTTTATGTAACAGAATTCCCAACAATATCACCATCAGGATCTTCTTCACAACAGCAGTCTAGAGTATGAGCCCAATTCTTCATTTGTTGCTGAGCCTTTCCCAACTCTACTGGATAATGCAAGTTACTAACACTGGAACACTATAAAATAAACCTTAATGAGCTTAGTAAAATGGACCTATTAAAATTTTAGTTTCTCCATATATGAAGTGATTCAATAACCCAACAACTACTATAGTTGGAAGAGTATTTTCTGTTATGAAAATCGTAAAGTACCGTTTGCGCAATCGGATGGGTGATCAATTTATGACGAATAGGCTTATTACATATGTTAAGAAAGATGTTTTCGGTAGTATTGGCAATGAAGCAATTATGTATTGTTATCAAAATATGAAACCTGGTAGACAACAATGGTAAAAAAAACCTTTTTTTATTAATTCCCATTTGATTAGTCGAAATTAATTTCCGCTATTTTTTATTTTTATTAGTTATGATTAATTTATGACCACCTTATACCAATATTCTGGCTTCCCCTCTATCTATTTGTGAGAACCTG
>CAODLS012994776.1:0-10355 GCA_948243855.1 Flueggea neowawraea
ACATACAAGAAATTTCCAGCCAAACCGGGTTCAATTCATTGGCTGGTAAAGTTGGTCTCTATTCTAACATTGAGGAGCTTTATCTGCTAAATCCTAAAGCTCTTCTTCCTTGTTTTGTTGTAATCTGCAAACCCTGAAGAACGAAAAATGAAATGCTTAGGTTATGCCTTGAAGCTATGTGAGTCCTTTTTTTTTTCCTCAAATCATGGTAGAGGTTAATTTGTTTCAATATTTCAATTTTTTTTGTTCCCATAGCATAATTTATGTATCTGCTCCTGATCCTGAATCCATTTGCATAGATCATGCTACTGTATCTTGCCCTGCATTAAAAGGTTGACAGTATAGTTGTCATAAAAGTTTATCTTTTGACAAAAAAATTAATGAGAATGTTTGTTTTGCCTTGTCAATGAATGTTTCAAGTTATCTTCAAGTATATGACGAACTTCATTGCAGGTACATAATGACAGTTTCAGGATCTACACTACACATATAGATTTCATTTTGAAAATGATTGGTGAAAATGCTCTGGACTGAACCAGGTGAATTCCTAGTGAAAAATAAAAGGCTAGGGATTAATGGACAACTAAATGATATTGTAAGGTCAGGCTGAGCAGAACATTAATTACAGACTTGATGATCAATTTGAAATGTACCTTTTGTTTATGCAGTAATTCTTGACAATCTCAAAATCTTGAAACACATCCATTAGAAAATCCAGACAAAACAAATCCAGTTGTTGAGATTATTTTATGAGTCTCCATCACTTAAAACAAAGAAGCAGAATAATTAAATCAATCATGTTTAGATTCCACTTGACATATAAAGTGGTGGGGATTATGGACATCTCTATTAATCAGAGATCACTGTTTAAAAAATTATTACTTGTTACCTGTTTAAACATGACAAATTTTTTATGTCAGCTAGCTTCATTAAGTATGAAAACTAGCATGTGGTCCTTGTTGGAAGACTCTGCAATAGAATTGAAACAAGGTTGGTTTTTTAACTAGCAGACAAAAATCGAGAAGGGTTACTGTTCATTCAGATTTTTTTTGTCTCTTCTATTCCTCCCTTTGTGTTTAAATTTCTGCTGTAAGATTTCTTTTTTCAGGTCTGTTTTCATTTGGATCTTCTGCTGGATCCTTCTGGTGAAAAATGCAGCGAATAACTTTTTTTTTTTCCCTTTCTACATTGGCTCCTCCGAAAATAAATTTTCAAAGCATTAGAAGCGACTCTAGCACTACTGGATTACAAGTCTATTGCTCGGCAGCTGATAGATAACATAAGGTTTGGACATCTTTCTCTACCTACTTGGAAGAAAAATTATGTGGCATAGTTGTGTTTCATAGTAACATTTTTTAATATTTTCAGAAACTCTATACATTGTTAACAACGAAGTGTGCAAAAAAATATTAAGCCTTAGACCTTGTCTTATAACAATACTTATCCCCATAAATTTTCAATTTAGAAATGTAATCATTTCATTTTCTTGCTGCAATATCTGTAATGCCTTTAATGCAAGCAGATGCACCTAATAAATGTTGACTTAACTATTTGCAGTACGTACTTGAATTTATGAGTGTCCTGAAATTTGAATGCAATTCAATTCTTGGTCTTAAATATTCTTGTTGGGGGTAGTTTGTGAGCAGATGAAAACCAATGAAGATATTTAAGTGCATTTGGTATGGACCAATACTTGTCCAAACTTCAAAATCTATGGCCTCCTTGATCTAGACCCTTCACTTGGTAGGATGTTACAGGCTGAGCCATATCAGAACAATTATTCTTCCATGAAATAAACTTACTTTTCTTCAGAATGTTTTACTATTTAGGAAGACAATCTAGGGTGTTTTTTCTGACATTCAAACCCCGCTTTTCAATTTGCATTATTCGGGGTGGGCGTACTTATCATTGAATTAACAACTTGTTGGTATATTAGTCTGGATTTCAAAAAAAAAGATAGATAGTTTGAAAATGCATTATGATTGTTATTTTTTTTTCAGAGTACCGGTCCCTGAATACTGTTTAGCAATTCCCTTTTGACATTGTAACCAAAAAACGACATTATTAGATTGAAAGAAAAATGAGAGAGTCAAGATATCAAATATACCTTGACACTTGAAAGTGGAATCTAATTTGTCATTTTGTTCAAATTTTTTGGTCATCACAAATTCCTCTTACCTTTTGTTTTTCTTCTCTCATATTCTGCTTTCTACTGCCTAGTATTAACTATGACATGTTCCAAGCATGTGCTATCTTGGTTGATAAGACTGAAGTGTCCTTTTCTTGGAAAATAAACTAAAGTTGGAGAAATTTTCTTGAAATTACATCATGTTTGGAAAATTTCCAAAGAAATCAGGCTTTCTAAATCTCTTTCATGGAACAAAATTTATTTATATGCAGCTAAAATCAATGTATAATGACCCTATAGAGGGATAAGATATTTCATGGGGCAAGATGGCTATACACATAAAATATGGCCCCCAAAATTGTACTCTGTGTAAAATCATGCTTCTTGCAGCCACCATATATATTTAAATTTTAATTTGTTTAGTTATGAAAGCAGCTTTTATTTCTTTTTTCTTAACCAAGGGGTCTCGTCTAGGGAGCTCATTCAAGGGGATTTTGCGCTTTAGGAGGCTTGAACTTGTGAGTTTATTGCCATTTGAGTTACTCCATTAGGTTAGCAGCTTTTATTATTCAAAGCTGCTTAACATCTTTTTTCTTTTTTTTTGTCAGCAAAAAAAGCAGAGCAAGGGCTACCGGTAGTGGCGTACCTCTGCCGGACGTGACTATGCAGGCAAATACTCCATGCCGTGTAATGTTGCTTTGCTCGGTGGTGACCGAGAGAGACTCACCACGACACCCGCTAGGAGCTGACGTTAGCTTATTGGCGCGGAGATATCCGAGGCCAACCGGAGCGACCACTGTGTCTGGAACCTGGATGGGAGGCACTGGGACAGTGCTCCTTTCCGCCAAACCACCTCCCAGGAGGTGCTTAACATCTTTTTTCAGCTTGGATTGCCCTTGTTAATCTAATGATGCTACTGCATTAAGTCTACTGCTAATTTCCAGTCCAAACTCCAGAATATACGTAATTTCTGTCATTTTGTGATATAAACATTTGCATTAAATGGCATCATTCAATTGATGAACATATCTTACTGTTTTGACAATGAATAAGTAATCTTTATCAATTTTTCATTTAATGACTCTGCATTACGGCGCGGATTGAGGTTGCCTTCAGATTAATCGTCCTGGCGTATGAAGTAAGATATGAAATTTGAGGTTGGTTATTGATAAAGATTAGTTATACAAGTAAACATTTTCACCAAACTTGGACGACCGCTGTGTAGCACAACTCTTTTGAATAGTTTGCTTCATTTATTTATGTTTGACAACTCCACCTATAGATTGCTGAATTTAGTATGTTCTTGGACAATAGTCTTCGATTTGGAGTAATGTCTGCTGTACTTTCGTTGCATCTGCATTTAATACAAAGTTCCATTCACATGCTTTGAACATTCAACACCCTTATCTGCTGATGATTATGGTTGTTTTTGCAGGTAAACATTGTCAACAACCTCAACTAGGAGTTAGAAAGCCGCGATCAACGCCAGAGGCAATAGTTTTATGGATTATATCTTCAATGTCATGCTTGTAGTTGAATCCTAAATCTCTCAGCTTCTTAGAAGAAATTTCAGGATGAACTGAACCTTGTTTTTCTCCTGGAAAACTTCTGGTATGATAAGAAAGTCAGAAGTATTGTCATTTCATTTGTCACAAACTTGTCGTGAATTGAGCTCTTTTTACACTTACCTTCTGACTTTTAGATTAGGATATTCTTTTGTTAGACGATCAATCAATTCTGGCATCGGAAGACTGTCCACGCAGCATATATATCGACCTTCTGCTTTGTTATGCTCCATCAGGAACAAATGTGCATTGCATATATCTTCAGTGTGGACTAATGCAATTGAACCCATTCTGGTATTGACCGCTGACAGTATCGAAAAGAAACTGCTATCACCTGTCGAAACAGCAGCATTCACAGAGTTAGTCCTGCTGCATCAGAACATAATTGTTTGAATAGGGCAGCACTACAAGTAACCTGTTAACGGAGATAAAAGAACTTGAATGCTTGAGGGAACACTTGAACTGAGAAAATTTCCGGCAACGGTAGTTGATATCACAGACACAAGGTCAATACCATTCTCTTTTGCACACTTGAATGCTGTTTCCTCTGTGAGAAGCTTGGAAAGTGCATAAACCTGTAAAAAGATCAAATTTTCTTTCAATCCACGGGGGAAAACTAACATTTTGCAGATAATAGAATGGAGTATGAAGTTGAAGTTTCATACATACCCATCCACTTGCTTTTGAATTCCAGACATTGTCAACTGATGCCTGGCAAGTTTCATCAACAACCTGTCTCCATTGTCCGAGACCGTCTTTCGCAGTCAGAGTACTAATGGAGGAAGTGAAAACAACCCTCTTCACAGATTTGGATTTCGAGCAAGAATTGAGAAGATTAATTGTTCCTTTGATTGCAGGGTCGATTACATGTGACTGGACATAACACTCTTCAAGTTCACAAGTTAAACGAAGAATTGAATTAATATTGATTAATAAGCTTTAAATTGTGTAAGAAAATATAGAAATTTGTTGGCTTTACCTGTGTTTTCAGTCTCAACAACATTAAATTCCATTGAAGCTGCAACATGAAAAACACCATCACAACCTTTGACAGCCTCATCATAGCTACCATCATCTTGCAAATCAGCTTTGAACACACTCAATCGGTTGCTGCCGCCCCACAACGATAGCAGATGCAATGATTTTGCTGAGAGAATTGATATATGAATGTTTTTGATTAAATTGTCGAGAATCAGCTTTATGTTGAAAACATTGAAATTCTTCACAGTTTGCTTTATGTTGTAATCGAAAGCAGTCTCACAAAATTGACATGAACGATTAGTCTCTATATGTAAAAACGAAGTGTCTTCAAATTGAAAAGAACGAACGATCTGTCATCCTATTAGATTTGGAACTTTCGCAATGAGAGTCAAATTGCCAACAGCGGCAACAACTCGCCGTCAAAGGTAAACGACATTGACGTTCAATAATATTGTAAACGATCAATCATTCATCAAACAACAATGGACGACAACTCATCCACATGTCATCGATCTGTCGCTCTCGCTCACATCTTGAGGTCAGACGACCGATCGTCCTTAAAGCACACCACGCTATGTGGAAATAAAAATGAAAGTTACAAGAAGTTAATCTCAAAGTCACAAAACTAAAAAATAAAGCTCCGGAAAATACTTTCAGACAGAGTATAAAATTAAATTTATTTGAAGTCCAGTATGTGTAATTTCCTCTCTTTTCATATAACATGCACAGAAAACACTTAGAATATTCTGTTTGTCTCGTTTCTGATCTAATTTACCTTCCAAACCAAAATAATGTCCAGATGTAATTCGATGAAATAATTTTTTATCACATTATTGATTATAAAATCCGAGAGAATATTATGCAAGACAAATAGACACTATTCCAAGATTTAGTTATCATATTTTTTGTATTAATATATTTTATTTATTTTTAACGGTTTAGATTACGTTAAAATTAATCTAACGATTATAAAAGTAACAATACATTAAAAAGTGTATGTGCAATATAATAATTTTTTAATATGTTGACAATTTTATAACGCCAAATCAATTTAAATTCTAAACGTTAAAATAACGTAAATGTACAAAATTACCATAACTCATCCACTATACCAGATAAAAAAAACAAATTGATACTGTTGATAGTGCACGATCTGTCAAGCATCAACATATAATTATTTTCTATCTACGGTCCGACCGAAACATTATTGCAATAAATCACTACTCTTCCAGTTTCTTCTTCCTCCTTGGACCTAAAGGTTGATGACCATAAGCGGAGATCAGGGACGCCGGACGACCGTCCGTAACGTATATTACATATATAATACCCCGTCGACTATTTTTGATTTTTTATAAATCATTTTATTTGCGTCTACCAACGATCGAACTTACAACCTCTAGAGTTGATTATTTTTAAAATTGATCAATGATTTCCAAGAAACAAACATCAACAAAATGAAAGAAATTAGAAAAGGAAAAAAAAAAGACATTGACAGTCAGGGGTGACTAACCCGGATCACGAACCGTGGCATGAACCGTGTAGCCACGGTCAAGAAGGAGCTTCACCAACCATGAACCAATGTACCCAGTTGCACCAGTGACACAATATGTTGCATTTCTTCCATGTTTATGGTCTTTCACTGCCACCATGCCATTTGAGCTCTCCATTTTGGTTCCTCTTTTAAAGAACAAACAAGACTGGCCTTGTATTCTCTTTGTAATTATATATTTATTCAACGTGTTTGAGCTCGGGAAACAGTGAAATGAAACTATTGGAATTGGAACTTTGGAGTTATGCACTGACCATATTTATCTATTTGCCATGTGAGAGGTACCGGTGATCAAGGGCATAAAGCCACCTCTTTATTTGCTTGCTTATTTTATTTTAGCCTTGTGAGAGGTACCGGTGATCAAGGCGAGACCATCGCATGACCCTTTTTGAATTTTAATTAATTCCATGCACAATATTTTGCGCTGTGATTTGCATTAATACATTAGTGCGTGACCCTTTTTACTTTCTATCATGCACAATTTGTATTGAGTCTGTTACAGTATTTGTTTGTTTTCATAAATAGATGAAGTGAATATGATATTTACAAATGAGGAAAATGATTTTTTTTTTAAGAAATATTGTTAAACGTGCAATCTAACCATGAATTGCATCACATATAATACAGAAAAAATTACATGCTTAGGTTCAGTTTGAATTGCAGATAAAATCAACAAACCGGCCATGGCTAAACTGCTATCACCTGAAAACAGAATTGACAGAAACACATCTAGAGTTTAAGAAACTACATCAGTTACCATTCACGCCTTGTCTTCCTAAGAAGCCGGAGCTACTTCAGTTTTATTCTTTTCTTCCTTCAGTTTATTCCAGTTCTCTACACTATCAATGATCTCACCAGTCTTCGAGAGGTACCGGACTCGCGTTCCGTTGTCAAGGACCTTGTGACCCACACGGCTTGCTACATTCTGTTCTTTAGAGTAGAGCATCACGTTTGAACTGTGAATAGGAGCTTCAATCTGATAGAACCATAATAAAGTTCAAACATGAGTAACACAACTGCAAAAAACACAGCTAAAACTTTGCAGCAAGCATGTAAGCATCATAAAATCAAAATAGGGAATGAAACGTGGTTCAGATTTCAACGTAAAATTGTTATTATCTTGAACTAGGCGTCAAATCGAATAGACAATGCCAAAAGTATGCGAGAGCTTCAGTAGCGTAAAAATTGTTTCTCAGTAATGCAGGTGAAATAATCTTAATAATTTGGCCAGGTTCACCCTCCTCTCTGCTCTTCATGTGCTTTGTTTCAGGTTGATTTCTTCACAACCACGGTGCTGTTATGTTTGAAAATCGTAGTAATCTCTCCAATTTTTCCCTTATCGTCGCCAGCTATTACTTGGACTGTATCTCCAACTTTTACATGCATTTTATGCAAAATTGGAGGGCTGTTTGGCTTGCATTTCTTTCTCTCCCATCGTTTAATCTGTAAACAAAAGAAGGAATACATGCATATTCATCAAAATATGATTGACACGACAAGTAAAATGCCAAGTATGTAATCTTCTTCACAGTATAAAAATAATCTATCAGAGGATAAATGAAACAGAATATATGCTAAGGCGGTATGAGCACAAGCATCCATGTTGCTCATCATTGGGGGCTACGAGGGAATCCACATGTAAATAAAAATGAGCTACCCAAAATAGCTGCAAATTTCTGTTTGCTTTATGTCAATAGAATTGCATGAAAATGCACATCTACATGCACTCATGCAGGAGCTACAGAAACTGAAATATAAATCAACAAATTCACAACAATTAGCGGCAGAATCCACGGCATTTATCTTCATTAATTAATGACAGCATGCATTCGCTTTTCTTTTTCTTTCTTTCAAAATTCACAGAATGGTTGATCTATAAGCAATAGACTGGGGAAGGAGGAAGCTTGACAAAAAGACTTCTGATACTAACCCTTGAAACAATGAGACATGGCTTCGCAGGTGAGTTTGCCTGCAGAAAAAGAAGCAGAAATGTTGTCAAACAATTATGTAGCAACTGCTAGTACAATTTAATAAATTGAACCAAGTCAAACATAATCTACAAGAGAGACATCGTAAATGAAAGCATTTTACCATACAATTTACATCATAAAGCTGAACAGAAATTAAATCATAAAACACCAGCTTTTTCGAAAATTCACAACATGCATGATATAAAAATATCAGGAAAACGAAGAAACCAAGTTTAGAAATTTGCTTCCCTATCAACCGTCAACCACATGTACCATCAAACACAAAAACATCAAGGCGGCAAAGTCAAACCACCAGAATAAACTAAATTTCGAAAAAACTATCAAGTGAAACACCAGTCATCTAGTTTGCCACATTCTGCACAGGCCAAAATCCCACTGCACCCAAGCTGTAATACTGAGTAAGAGAAGAAGATAATTTAGCCACCATAGAGTCCGAATTGATTACCAATTATCTTTCACCGTTCCCATTCAAGCTATAAACTTGACTTACAATCCAAGAATCATCAAAAACATCCCTTTAATTTATAATTTTCCAATTCAAACAGAATCAAGTTGTTCATGCACCACGAATATCGAAAACTAATAGTGCAGTTCACAACAAAGAGTAGCTACTTCACACAATTATGGCACTAACCAAATACACAGCAGTAAAGAAACTCCCATTCAACGAAGACCCTTTCCAATAAACAAAAAGAAATCAAATTGAACTTAAATAAAGAAACTTGAGAGTCAAAAACTTATATATGTGAATAAAGAAACAAGAAAAGAAAGAATTTGAAGAAAAACTTACAGGCAATGTGGAGATGGAGGGAAAGGAGAGGCGTTGGCCTAAGAAGGAGTTCGAAGAGAGAGAAAGAGAACCCATTGAGCTTTGAAGTGCAGCCATTGCTGCCATTTTCTTGCTTCTTCTTTCACAAGACTTTGGTTCCCGAGTGATTTGTTGTTTGATGATGACTCTGTAAAATGGATAACAAGACTCTTACCTTACTTGCTTCTGACGAGAGTCGAGAGGATAGTGTGTTTTAAAACGGCAGTGAATGTTGTCGTTTTTTTTGTTTTCTGCGTTTCTTGATTGTATGTATTGGGCCTAAGACATTGAGCTGTTCAAAGACTCAGCAACCCGAACCGAACTCAAACCGGTAAAAACCCAAATTCTACACTGAAATGAGTCTATTTAAATTAATTATGTCAAGTGTCTTTATTAAAATTTTAAATTTAATAAATAATATATAATTTTTTAAAATTTATAAATAAAAATTCGCTTAAATTATTTACTGCAAATGCTATATTTTCAAAAGTGAATCTCGAAATATCAGATTTATTTCTATATATATTTTAAAATCTCGTTTTGTTTGTTCTCAGTTGTGTCTGTATTTTCTCTCTCTTCAGCTTACACTCTTTGCCTCCTCTATTCTACTTTCTCTCTCCTCCCTCTCGTCTTCTCTCTATCCCAGAAAAAACCTTAGCTGCTCCTTTTTATCTTCATCCTCTCTCTCTCTCATCAGATCTCTTCTCTCATTCGTCTATGTTCTCTCGTCTCTTCCTCCTCCTCGGCTTGGCCACTTCGTTGGAATGTCAGATCGAAGAAAGCCGCGAACGGCGCAAGGTCGTTGGAGTCGATTCGCGTCTAAAATGGACGATTCATGTTCGATCGAAGAAAGCTGCGAACGGGGGCGAGATAGTTGAAATGGTTGAAGAGAAATCGTGTCGTCGTCTAAAACTGACGACTCACCGGTTGAAGAAACCTGCTCCCGCCAGGTCTCCATCAGCGCTGACGCGTTGTCGATCTATGACGCGATGGCTCCAGGACGGTCGCTAGCTCCAGCTCTAGCTCTGGATCTAGAATTTATCTAGAAACGCTACTGAAATATTGGATATTATTTATTGAACAAATAAATACGAGTTTATTTATTGTGAGATTAAATAATTACAGCTCCGGATCTGTAATTTCACTCATAAATGATTGAATATGATTTTATTGTGTTGTGAGATTAAATTGAATATGATTGTATATTTGATTAACCAGGACATATTCAAGGATCAAAGTGAATCTGAACCTGTGAATAGTGATTTTTGATCTGAGATTTTGTCACAGTCCGTGTATATGCCTTCATCTATGCCTCCATCAAGGTGAAAAAAAA
>CAODLS012995197.1:0-11612 GCA_948243855.1 Flueggea neowawraea
CGTTCACGAAGCTTTTCAGTCGGTTATTCGCGAAGAAGGAGATGAGAATACTGATGGTTGGCCTCGACGCCGCCGGTAAAACCACCATCCTCTACAAGCTCAAGCTCGGCGAGATCGTCACCACCATCCCTACCATCGGTAACTACTCTCTCTTGATTCCCTCTAATTTTCTACGTATTTCAAAATCGTGATTTCCTTTTCTTTTTCTTTTTTAGGTTTTAATGTCGAGACTGTCGAGTATAAGAACATCAGCTTTACTGTTTGGGACGTCGGTGGCCAGGACAAGGTACATCCATTTATCTACACATGCATGTATATGGAAACAGAGTTTGATTCTGTTGTTTGCTTTATCGGAGTTGGATTCGTAACTTGTTTGTGAGTTCTATGTGTGTATTTGTGGACTAGTTTCTGATGTAGTTTGGCCGTGTAATTTTAAAACACAGATCCGGCCGCTATGGAGGCATTACTTCCAGAACACGCAGGGGCTTATATTTGTTGTGGATAGTAATGACAGAGATCGTGTTGTTGAGGCTAGAGATGAGTTGCATAGGATGTTGAATGAGGTATGGTATTCTTGATTGACTTGCTTATACTGATATAATTCAAGTCGTTACAGTTGCTTTCCATTGATGTGATTGCTGAAGATTTTTTAGTTTTTAATTTGTTGCTCGTGATTATCACTGGCTTATTTGACTAATGACAATGCTATTGAAATTAGGAAAAGCTAAATTTTCATTGTTGACATCTTGTATCCAGTATCTTAGGGTGTTAATCATAACAAAATTAAACTGTGAGATCTGCTCGTTGTTCTGTACTTTTTGTTCTGTATTTTAGTTTCATTATTTTTCTGGATTGAGATCACTCATGTTAGACATTCTTTTCTCAGTTTGTAATTCACAACTGGTGATTGATTTTCTACCTTTTTGCTCGCTTCTTTTAGATGATTAGCAAACCTTTTCCATATCAAGACTTTACAAGCCATCTTTTCTCATGCTGTTTACATTGGACAAAAAGGAATAACTTTATGGAATGAGTTCAGGGCCACGTTTAAAATATGTCGTTATTTGGTTACAGGATGAGCTCAGAGATGCTGTCTTGCTCGTGTTTGCCAACAAACAAGATCTCCCAAATGCAATGAATGCTGCAGAAATAACCGACAAGCTTGGTCTACATTCCCTGCGTCAACGTCGCTGGTAAAAGCAATATTGTCATTTTGCATCCCTTTTTTCTGTCTATTTGTGCAACTGGCATTTTGCTTTTATGTTCAGTCAATTAATTTGCTTCTGTAAATATTTTGACAAATATTTTGTGATGCTCAAATGATTTGAAACATATTTGAAAGTCATGTAATTGTCAGTTCTTTTGTATTGTTATCGTTACGGAAAACAGGAGCGGTTTCTCATTTATGTAGTTCATTCGTTTTAAAGTTGAAATTTTGGACCATTTCAATTCAATAGCTTTTTTGTTTTTGTCTAACCTTTCAATTAATAATTCGATGATTGTGACAAATGATAGAAATTATTGTTTGCTGATCATGGTGGTTGTCGGTTTCAGGTATATCCAGAGCACATGTGCAACCTCTGGAGAAGGTCTTTACGAGGGATTGGAGTGGCTGTCCAACAACATTGCTAGCAAGGTGTGTACATAACCTAATTCTGAAACCAATTTTCTGTGACGTATTAAGTTCTTTGGCTGAATTACATCCAATCAACTGAATCTACAATATTGGAGACAGCATTTATAAGATGTCTATTTAAACTTTATAATTGGAGATATACGCCCTGTCTGGTAATTCCACAATCTTGTTTTCCTTTGTCAGGCATGATGACGTTGAAGGTTTTGTTTGCGATCTGGACGTTTGTGTTGCACAATCTGGGAATGTTGTTCCCCTTTTTTTAAGTGACTGTCGTAATATCAAAACTTTTACCTTTAGATTTTACATGCAATATGGGTTTGCAACATCTGTAAGAGTTAATAATCTTCATCTTGAACAAATTACAAACAGCTTCAAGTTTGTTTGAAAATGGAGGATCATAGCTGTCATCATCATGTTTGGCTTCTCTTTCTTATTCTCATAACCGATCAGCTGTTTATCATTGATAGAACTTTCTAGTCGTAAGAAGGATCAGTGCATAGTTTATTCTATTAGGGTAACAGATCATTTTTGGAGAAATCTCTCCATTTCTCTTTTACCTTGTCCTTACAGTGCTTTCAGTTGAGAAAAGCAGATCGTAGCAGTCATTTTTCATCTGCTTGTGCTCTTTTGAATTCCCATATTCCCTAGTTAGTACTGCGTCGTTCATTTGTTTTTGTGACATTTACGCATAAAAAGGCTGTTAGGATGGGGAATTGTGTTAGATCATCTCTAGTTTGTTTTGAGCAGGTTTATTTGGCATAATACTATTCACGTTAAGGTGTGATTTTGTGTGCAGTAAAATTGCTGAACTGCTTAATTTGTCCAATCTGCTTACAATTAATCTGCAAATTGCGATTGTAAATGGTTGCTGATTACGATTTGAGAAATTAGCAGTTACGGTGCCAAAATTGAATAGCTTTTGATTGTAATGAACTTTGTTTTTCTTTTTTTGTTTTTAATTATGAATTGTGATCACATTGTATTTTGCTTCTAGTCATAATATTTTTTAAAATTTAGTTTTAAAATTATGTTTATGTTGTGTTTTCTAATGAATAAAAAGTTCATTGAAGTTTTTTTTATGACTCAGCGCAGGAATTAAATGCATCCAACCACAATCGAATTGAAACATTTGGGGTTCGCAATCGAATTGAAACATCGGGTTGGATGTTTGTTTTGACGGCAAAAAAGAGTCTGGAGCAATTAGTAGTAGTATATTCCTGTTAGGTGTTATCTTGCAGGTATTAACTCTTTGCTACAGAATGTTTTCAAGAGCTATAACTGATATCGGTAGCGGACTGGGGTCTATGCACAAGTGAGGTCATCGTAGCACCACATTGAGACAGTCTTGGACCAGCACACCTAACTCTATTGTGTGACAAGAATCCGCGACAATAGGCAATCCACAGTTGTCGTCGCTCTTACTCGAACCCGCGCTAACGCGAACTAGGACATCACCCTCAACCGCCAGACTACCCTTAAAGGGTGGGTTGGATGTGCTTTGTGGTTTGGTTACGTCTCTAGACATATATTTGTTGTTAAATTAGCTTAAGATGTTTAAATTTAACATGTATATGTCAACATGTTCAAAAAAATATGTTATTATCTTTAATTTTTCATCATACAATCTACCAAAATAATAAAAAATAGAGCTATGTAACTAAAATACATGAAACTCCATTGTCAAATAGAAAGATATTTTTTTGTCACATAAACCTGAAAATATTGGCCATGTTTGTCTTTGTTTTAATATAAAGTATTTAACACAATGCGTCAATGTTGTCGTTATAGGTTAAAAAAATACAGGATCTTTAGTTCATAAATTTTGGGTGAGAATCGGAATGAGAATGAGAATCAAATTCAGATTCTAATTATCACTCTTTGATTCACACAAAAGTCATTCCGATTCTCACTCTCTTTAAAAATTATAAATTTCTCATCAACCCTATTATCTAATTGACAGAAAGATCTCCTATTAATTAGATACTTATTCCTTGTAATCACTGATCTTTTTTTTTTTCACATCTCCTCTCTCACATCGCCTCATCCTACCATCCTCTCCTACCTACCCATTAACCCATCTTTTTTTCACGCATCTCTCCCATCATCAAGGCTTCTCTTCCGCCATTAACATTGTTCAATTATCTATATTTGCCATCTTTTTTTTTTTGTGATTTGGATTACCCACCTTTACTCAAACGACCACACCATCGTCATGACACCAACTCATGAGTATTTAGCAAAGCTTCCATTGATGGTTCTTGACCTCGATTCCAACAATTTCTATGATTTAACACCTTCCAGTTTATGGAACTCCATGTACTGGTCGAGACCCTTTTCTCTGTCACCATTATGTTCTGGTCGGATCCATTCTCTCCCTCGCTGCTGATCTTTTGGACGTTCTAATGTTGAAGTTCGTATTTTTTGAAAATGTCGAAAGGAAGTTTTTCCTGAAAATGTTGAAGAACACCATTGTTCTTTGCTGTTTCAAATACTATGGCTGTTGTTATTTGTTTACAAAGTGGGAGGAAATTAAACAACAATGTGCTGGGATTTTAAATACTCGATTAATAATTCAGTTGATTTAATAGATTCTACGTTTGGTAGAACCCAAGACTGTTGCTTCATTTCTAAGCTGAAGTAATGCTCAAAATTTGTTATCCTTGGTTTTGTGTCTTTGTTTCTATCAACGTTGAAAATTTAAAGGTGATCACGGTTTATGAACCGGCGGTTCTGGTTCCTAGAACTACTGAACTGGAACTAAACCGTTTATAGGAGGTTCTGGACGGTTTGATTTCGGTTCTAATTCAGTTTTGACTGATTTGGTTAATGGTTTAACCAATTTGATTAGCTGTTTTAGTTTTGGTTTGGTCTGGTTTAAACATAATTTTTTTTAAAAAAAAATTGTTTCGACCGCTGGTTTAGAAAGATTGAACATTTGATTTTGGTTAAACCCACTGATTTTAGTTAAAATTGTTGGTTTTTAAGGGTTGAATCTCTGGTTAACCGTCGGTTCAACCAAACTGTTCAAAACGGGTCGAAACTAGAGGTTCAACGGTTTTGGGAACCCCTGAACCGGAACCAGCTCATGAATTGCTGGTTTTTACTGTGCGGTTCACGATTCCGATTTTCAACGGGATTGATTGGTCTGGTTCACCAGTTTCGGTTCAGTTTGATCGAAATTACAAAATCATTTCTAACAATTAGCTGTGATGAGTATTTTAAGCTATTTCTACTTCATCATTGTAAATTTTTTATTTGTTTTTGTGCTAATAGTTCTTCAAACCGATTTAGCATTCAAGATCTAGAGCTTGTTTGGGAACTAATAGCATATAACATATTGTAACATATTTTGTAGATTATATAACATCTTTTTATAATTGGTAAAATAATTTCTGAGTCCCTCAGGTATACCCTAATTAGTATGTTGGTCCTCATGTTTTTTGGACTTATTAAGTTAGTCCTTCAAAGTTGTTTTTGATTGACGGAGTTAACATAATTAAAACTTTACGAAACTACCCTCCCTTAAAGTCAAAAATCACACCTATATTCCAATCATATTTCTCTCTCTCTCTCTCTCATCAGATCTCTTCCCCCTCTTCTTTTCCTCTCTCACCGCCACACCTCGTTCTTTTCCAATCATAAGTCTCAAATCACTCCCTTTCAGTCTCTCTCTCTCTCTCTCTTTCTCTCTCTCTCTATTCTCTTTGTCCGCCACCTATTCCTTCTCCTCTACCTTTAGATGAGACTGACGATATGACATCACACAATCTCTAGGTGCGACGTACACCTTCGAACCACACATGTTGCTATTTTGAGGTAACGACGATCTGAAACCAACGACGATTTGAAACCAAATCGACAAAGTCGTTAGTTTGATGCAACAAAGAAATTGGTCTCCATTAGGCTTCGATTTGATGTGACACAGATCTGAAACCAAATCGACACGATAGAGTTACAACAGTTGACGTTGTCAACAGAGTGGATGATATCGCCATCGATAGTGCAGACGAAAATGGAGAGACCATTCGTGGAGTTCTTCACGAAAATGAGATTTGATTTGGGAAATTGGCGAGAAAGAAAGGGATGTCGCTGGTGAGTCTGGCTGTTGTTCGAGTGGGGTTGGGGTTTCAATTGCAGGTTTCTTAGGATTTTTAGTTAAGAATTTTTGTGGGTTTTCCCTTAGAGGATGTGAAGTGTAGATTTGGCTTTTCAATGTATGGAATTGCAATTTGTTTGATAAGATTTGATCGATTTTGGGATTGTTTGTGGTTGAATTTTTTGCTGTTGGGGTTTTGCAATGGAGTTTGGGTCTGTTGGGTGAGGAGGAGGTAGGTGGTGCAGTTGCTGTGGTTCGACACCGGAGAGAAGTTATTGAAATGGGTGGTTGTTGCTGATGTTGTTGTGATTGTGAACGAGGGGTTGAAGGGTTCGAAAAAAAATCCAAACTTTGAGCTGATTTTTGGGCTCTAAATGGTGATATTGCAATGTTGCTGTTATTGATGATGCTTCTTTGTTTTGGTGTTGATGGACTCCGTGTCCTTCGGGATTGATGTACAAAACGCTCTTCTCAAACCAATAAAAAATCATCTTTCCCTCTACCAGAATTAATACCAGCAACATTCATTTACCTTTTTCAAATTTTCTTTTACTAAATCTTTCTAATATTTTTCTATTGGAATTGTGAACTCTTACTTCTCAAAAAGATCAAAAACTCTTCCTTTGAAATTCCAAAAAGAAGAAGAAAAGTAGAAAAAAAAGGAATTAGGATTTCTCATGTCTGATAAAATAGATCAAGGACATTTTTGTATTTAAAATTTTATTTAAACTTAATATGGCGACACATCAACAACTTACTAATATACCACTGATGAAAGGACTTAAATGTAATCCGGTTTTTGACCTAAAGGATATGTATTCAACATACTAAAAACACGATGACAGACCTACTAATTATGGTATACCTGAGGGATTCAAAAATTATTTTTCCTAACTAATTTTATAAAAAAATTTGTCATGTCTCTAATTTTTCACTATTTATTTCTCACCAATCATTACAAAACTGACAAAATATGCTATATGTTATAGTTATACCATCCCAAACTAGCCCTTATTGTATTTGCTTGATTTTATATATCACTGTTTCCTGCGGTTGCTTCCAATTTTCGGTTTTCTTTGTCAAATCTTGGATTGTTTCAATGGATGTGAAATATCCATGATTGTTAGAAGGGTATCAATGCAGTCCTATGTTGCTCCTCTACATTTTTAGAATTTCTCTGGACAACGTTCCATTATCTAATTGGTTTCTGTTATTAACAGTCTAAACAGTAATCTAATGGGACGTTTGTGGTTGTATACTTGAATTCCAATTTCTTAGAAGGCAATATTCCCATGGAGATTGGTAACTGTGTTGCTTTGACCAACCTGGGATTGGGAAATAACATGCTCAACGCCATGGAGTTTTAGATCTGTCTTATAACAAGTTTTCTTTTAATAATAATTTAATAATATTTTATTTTATTATATTAAATTTTTGGTCAAATATTTAAATTTTACAACTGATTCTGATTAAGTAGCACAAGTATACTAAACATATAATTATGATAATTTTATTCTAATTTTATATTAAATCAAATAGTTAGGACAAAAATCAATTTGATTCTGATTCCTGTCATTTCAAATCCGATATATTTTTAAACCAAACAGAACCACGATATGTCAATGTCACTTTTTTTTTTAATTTTTCAAATAATATGTTACTTTATAATTTACTTCTAGTGTTGATTTGCTACTACAAAAATTGTTCTCACCATCATTATCATGAAGACAACTAAGTAACTTACTGAAATAATTCTTTCGTGCACAATTGTAATTTCTAATTTGATCCTAACTTTCCATCCTCAAACAAAGGAAGCTTCACAAGAATTGAATAAAACAAAGAAAGCTTCACAAGATTTAAATAAAAACTAAGTATTCTCCAAGACAGCAATTCATCCAAGACAACAAAGGTAGGTACAGTCATATTTGGACAAAAGCTTCTCTAATTAATACTACTTTTTAGCACTATCCACACCACTTTCCCTATTTAAGTAACCATAAAACTTTCTCATTTTTGGACTAATGCTCAAAAACACATTAGCCAACAAAAGTTGATTGCATTAATCATTTCAAGTTAATTAAGCTAACTCTTGCCATGTCTAAATCACATGTTCAAGTCCTCTTTTCTCACTCAACAGTGCTCCCTGTGGGTATATCCATGCCATGTGTCACGACATCGTAGGTCCAATCTTCATGGAAGTAGAGGAACTAACTTCCAAATCACAAGATGTTAAGTTCTATGAAGAATATTAACTCATAATATGGGGTTGTCTCTTTGCTTTTGCACTTTCATAGTTGGAGACAACCTAATCCAAATATTATCCACAAAACTATATTATATGTGGTTAGTATTGAGTGTTATCAGATGATAAAGCTTACACTCTTATTGGCTCCAAAATTACTCACATGCAAATGTTGTTGGATCATTTTGTACTAATAAAAGCGCTTCAAGGTACTTGATAGCCACTAACTTCATATCATAAATGGGATTATGTAAAGTATTCTGGTTCGGACATTTCCAACTATCTCATCATTAAGGTTAGCCAAACTAAAAGATTTTTAAAAAATAATTCTTATTATTGTCGAAGTAGTTAATAAAGTTATCTTTAAGTGCAGAAACTGCATAAACTTAGTGGGTTGGATTCAACTCGTCCACTTCACGTTTGCTTTGTTCTTTTACTGCAAAAAGAAATAAAAAAGAGGAAAAAAAAGAGAGTAATTGAGTACAATTTTTTTGGCAATTCTGTAAAACACACTAAAATTTTGCTTTAAATTGATTTCACTACTGCCAAGTGTAATTAGTTTCATGGTGTTTTGTATTTGTTCGTAAATCTTCTTTCCTGCCTTTATTAAAATAGCAAGCCTTTTGCACGTTTCAAAACAAATTTCTAATCTAATTACAATGAAATTAAATTTCACTAACATAAACCCCATTCAAAGGCCTTGATTTTTCTAATTGGTCCTATCTGAGTGGTTAAGACGCCACTTAAGTCTTGTGATGATGCAGGTGCAAACTCGTGAAGAAGCATTTCTTGGAGGCATTTAAGCCTCGTTTCAATAATGGACTTCGGAGCTCCTCATTTGGTCCTTCCACTTCACCCTAGCGGTTGAGGCTATGGTAACAAGACTTGGTTCTTGTCAAACTCATTTATGACTTTTTGAATATTCCATAGTGGAGCAGAGCTCACACTCATGTCTGGTAGAGGTAAACTTGGGTGTGGTGGCTGGCTACTGCAACAAATTTCACTTTTAGTTTTCCCGGTCCAAAAAACACCCTTTTTGCTCCTCTTTTCTTTCCTTTCTCATTCTTTGCTTTTCTTTCTTCATTTTCATGATTTTTTTCTTCAACACTTTTAAATATAAACAACATGTGTAAAAATTCAAGATATAAATCATCAAAATTCTTCAAAAATGCATTGCAAATCACAATAAAATGTTGATGAAAATCAAGTATATCAAAGTTATCACTGGGCGCCCTCTCCAACTTTTCATTGGTAAAAAAATAAGACTGAAAATTTTACTATATTAACATGGAAACGACCTTATAAAAAAACATGGAATTTAATCTTGATAATTAAATATGTGATATATTATGATCTCACAAGGTTACAGAGATTTGTTTCAACTATAGCCACGACATGAACCTTGTAAGGTATAAAACCAATCAACTTTTGCAAGAGTGGTCAACCTATAAGTACTCATAGATTGGGAAGATTAATTAAAGAAATACTTATGTTGTGATAACAAAATGTGTGGTTAGCAACTAATCAAGCTTCATGATTTTGTTAGGAATCAGTCTTTGAATATGGATTCACTTGTTGTTTTGCATGGGTGATGTGCCATTTTGTTTGTCTTTTGTTGCTTCATTAATTAAAGTTCTTTTTTTTTTTGATTGGCTAATTAAAGTTCTTTGTCGATAAGCTTCACGTACCAAATTCCCATCTTAATGTTTAATCACATGACTTAGAATGCATTACGATTAATTGAGTTCTATGTTGTTTTTAGCGAAAAAAAGTTTCTTGACAGTCCACATCTAGATGTTCATACTTAATTAAGAATAAATTTTGAAATTTAGTTATTTACTTTCCTTGGAAAAAAAAATATAGTGTCACGACAAGAAGCATATGAAAATTATATTAAATGGACATATAATTACTAGCATTGTGCAAAACTTTATTAGTGATCCATAGTTCTCACTCAAGTTTCACATTTTAATGTTTGGTTTTGGTAAATTAATAGTAGATAAAAGATTTAGATTATGGGCTCATTTGAAAGAGTAGTATATCTTTTATAAAGCATATAAGTTATTGTGAAGTTTTAAATAGTAAAAATAAAAGATGATGTAAATTATTTGTCTCATATAAAATAAAATGAAATACCAATTTTATCTTTTATCAAACTCAACATGGGTAGAATAGTTAGTAGTGGTGCGTTTCTGTCCAAGTGAGGTCGCATGCTCGAATCCTTCGAGCAGCGCCTCTTCTAGAATTTGGATTTGCTTACCGTGTGATGCTAGGCCTTTCAATAAGCACGAACGAAGTGGAGGGGCCCGGGTGGTGGGTTTCAAGGCTAGCTCCCCTAGGGTTTACCCTACTCGGTGTGTTGCTCGCCGGACCGCCCGAAGGGTGTGGTGGTCAATATGCTGTTGAGTAGGAGGTTCCTCGTCATAAAAAAAATCTTTTATCAAAAGTTATATAACAAAAAATAATAATAAATGAATACATTTATGCTATTTCACATGTTAAAATATTTCAAAAAAAGTTACAATATGCTATATTTTATTGAATCATTTCCAAAGAAACATATTTTGTATTTTACCTCTTATATATATGTTTGTCTCAATAAACAAGCATCAATTAATTGTGTAATAAATGAATAAAAAAAGAGTTAATTATGCCAAGTGTCCTAAATGAAATACTAAATTTGATAAATAGGAAAATATAATTTTAATTTTGACAAATGGAAAAACGTTCAAACTTATTTTGAAAAATGTTAGATAGAGACGTTTGGAGACTTTTGGAGATATTTTGTTTCATTGAAAAAATGTTCAAACTTATGTACCTTTTAGAGAAGTTTGGAGCATGTTTCTATTTCTTAAAAATTGTTTGGGTTGGGCCTAAAAATCAATTTATGTATTTCATTTCAGTATAATTGTGTGATTTTCCCATAAAAAAAGGAGAATTACACTTTTATGCTAAAATGAAATATGGATTTTGACAAATGTCTTTCAAAAATGCTAATTTTAAAAAATGCCAGAAAACAGAACTCATTTGAAAAATTGTAGAGTCAATAACCACACTAAAATAAGGGTTGAATAGTGTGATAATAGAAGTTTTAAATTTTCTTCGAAAATAAGTGCGATAAAAGAAAGAACACCAAAAACTTATAGTGGTTCGGTCAACTCGATGCCTACATCCACTACCTAAGTATCACCACTTAGGATTTTCACTATCAATCTTCACAAAGATTACAACTTCACTTTCTAGCTAAGTGAGAACTCTTACAAGGTTCTTGATTTCGGTTCAAGAACAAAAACCAATCTAAGGATCTACCATTGATCCCACTTACAATCACTCTAAATGATGTTTTCACAAACACTCACCAACAAAGTATAAGCTAGTGATACAAGCAAATGAAGAATGAAATAGAAGAACAAATATACTTGTATCAATAAATGAGAAATTCAATGCTTTGATGCTTGGTAGTTGTAAGAATTCAATGCCTAGATGTTTTGTTATATATTTCTAGCCTCCCAAGCATGTATTTATAATTCTCTCTTAATTTCAGACCGTTGTGGGGTGTATTGTAGCCGTTGTGGTCCAAAATGGGGCGCATTTAACACACTGTCAGAGTCTTCTCACGTACGTGACACAGATCTTAT
>CAODLS012995277.1:0-18253 GCA_948243855.1 Flueggea neowawraea
TTTTGGCCAGGATGGTCCTACAGATGCGCGGCACTATCCCAGTACATAAATGGGACGTCATGGTATGGTTCATACTTTCTTTTGTATCTGGAAATTAGTTAGAGAGTTTTTCATCTGTTGCATATGCTTATGCAATAAAAAGAGTGCATTTCCTGCTTTGCATGTCTTTTCAAAGGCATTGTCCTGTCAAAGTTAGTTTGATCTACTGATTACTGTAGTCAGCACAGTTTACGGCTTTACGCTGTGTAGTATTGACTTGTTGAATGCCAATGATATTAGAATGGAATATGTGTAAGTGACTTTAATATGCACATCAAAACTCATGTATAGAAAAGTACAGCAATGTATTTATTTTTTCTATTTTGCAGGTGGATTTATTTTTCTACAGGGAGCCTGAGGAAGCTAAGCAACAAGAGGAGGAGGATGCTGTTGCACCTCTTGAGTATGCCCCTGCGGCTGATTATGGCATGGCTAGTGCTGCTGATAACTGGGGCGCCCCAATTGCTGATAGCTGGACTGTTGAAGTGGTGCCTCAACCTATTGCTGCTAGCAGCTGGCCTCAAGAGCAAGGTAATAACTTCATTTCACGATTTGTTGCTTGATTTCATGTGTTCATTGTTCCTGCCATTTTGTAAACATACTTGATTGTGAAAGGTGCTGAACAATCATTCGATGGCCATTGGATATTCATTCCGATCCAATTTCTTAATTCTGTCTAATTGTAGGTGCTTTGACCAATGAGTGGGATGTTGCAGTTCCTCCTCAAGTTCCTCCTCCTCAAGTACCAGCACCCATCGTTGATGCCGATGGCAATTGGGAATGAATAGGTTGAAATAGTATCATACATTGTAATGATAAGTTAGTTTTGGAGGGGATATCGACAACTATGGGCTTCATTTGCCTCTTGGTCTAAAATTTCTTTTCGGCGTAGAGAGTTGTTTCAATTCGAGGGATTTTGACGGTAATGTTAGTGTCCGAGTGGATGCTGTGTTTTGATGTTTAAGATTTGTTCTATATGACGCTGCCAGTTTCAATTTTGGACATCTACTACTTACGCTCTTTTAACCTCTTGATGAAAAAGGATATACAGCTTCTTTGCTTGCTTTGCTAGGATTCTTTTTGAACAGCTAGTCATCTTGTTCATCGCCAAATATTTTGAAACCAACTCTGCAAGTGTCCAGGATGACTAGATTGCTGGTGAAAAGTGCTGCAAAAAGAAGAAATTGTAAACAGATTTTCGTGTTGGGGGGTATATATTTTGCGTTTGGCAAAATAAGGATATGTAAGGTAAATTCTGGTTTCTACAATTTTTGTGTATGGCATCAGAAACAACCAAAGTGAGAAATTTTGCCCAAATTCTGGTTTCTGCCATAGACCAATGTAATGTTGCTTGTCCTCTAGGAAGCATTGATGACTGGGAAAAAGTGGCCAATTAATTCAGTACTGAAGCCATTCAAGTGGATTATAACGGATCTATGAACCAGGAAATATTTATAGGTATGGTAGGTTATTATTAATGCCACTGTATATTTTCATTTCCCCTGCTACCTAAAGACGTACACGATTACTCCTCCATCTCGAAAAAAATTGTCATTTTATTTTTTACACACATTAAGAAAGTAATAAATGAAATGTTATTTTTATTATTATACCCTCGCTAATGTAATAAATATGACTAGTGGATTAGTCAAATGTAAGTATTAATCTAGGGAAAAAATGAAAAAAAAAATGTAGAGAATGTGGACAATCTTATTAAAACATTTTAAAAGGAATAATGGACAATTTTTTTAGGACGGAGAGAGTAGTTTTTTTTAGAAACGACGTACACAGTTACCCTTTAGGCTTAATACATAGCATCCCTGAACTTGTTTTATTTTTCCTTTTATCACCTAAACTTTGCAAAGAAATTAATTAACCCCTGAATTTGTAACAACATATTTTTAAAGGACTTATTTAATGACGTGATAATTTTCTGATTTTTTTTTCTAAAAACCGCTATGTCAACAAACAAGTCTTTAAAAAATACGTTTTTAAAAGTTTAGGGAGTAATTAATTATCCTATAAAATTCAGGGGCAATAAGAAAAAGAAAAGTTCAGAGGATTTCCTATGTAATTAGGAGCCATTTCACAAATGATTCCCCCTTTTTATTCTAAAAATAAAAATTTCACTATTTGTTTATGAAAAGTCTATATTCACGCTTTTTTTGTTGGTTTTTACTAATGAACTTAGTTATACTAGTTGACAAAATAAATTAGAAGAGGGAGAAAAATACTTTTTATTTAATTTTAATTTCGTTTTATTAAATTTTTTATTCACTAATGATTAATTTATTTTTTTTTTTAAAAACCGTACTCCTTCCATCCAAATTTAATAGGTACTAACTACTTTTTATAAGAATTAAGAAATAGTAGTTTTAATAGTTAAAATTATTTAATTTTTATTTATACCCTTTGACTAATTATATTTGTAATTAATAAATTAATTAAAAAATTAAATAAAGGTAAATTTATAATTTTATTAATAATAAATATAATAAAAAAATATGTCTATATTTTAGAACATTTAAAATATAAAGTGTGCTTATTAAATTAGAACGGAAGTAGTATGATTTATTAGTGATGAAAACTGAACGTCATTGTAACATTATGGACCTAATGGAGGACCCGTAAGATGCAGAGAAAGGTCAAAAGGTCTCAAAGCTAATCAGAATGTTGGAATTACAGAAGTTCATTCAACTTTTTTTTGAATGAGGTGAAATGTTTCTTTGTTAAAATTTTAAGAATTTATAATTCATATTAAAAAGATAATTAATTAATTTTAAGTCATAAAATTATACTCTAAATAAAGGAACATTACATCACGATAGAGAAAGTTGAAAAAACTTCTGCAATTCTTGATTGTAAATATATATATATATCTTAAATTGTCTATTTCAATGCTTTAATTAGTATTTCAGCATAAAAGTAGATGGAGCGAGAGGGAGCGGCTTACGTATGAAGTGATTTTGAAGTGATTTTGATCGTAAGAGGACAACTTGAAAACTACTATGGTTGGATATTCATGGTTCAATTATTATCATTTTATTCAATTAGTCTTACAAGTTTACTTGCCAAATTAACATCAATCATTTCTCTTTATTTTTCCCCTCATAATGAAATTTCACTAAAAATCTATAACTTTAGCTATGCCAAATGCACGTAGAAATTGAGCAAGAAAAAGAAACACACCAATTTTGTTTCCGTTCCATTTGTTTTCCTTTTAAATGCCATTTTCTTTCAATTAAAACACATTTTTGTGGTTCTTTCACGGCCCTTTTCTATTCTGAGACTAACACAAAATTAAATAACAATTATCATTAAAAAACAAAGGAATTTTACAAATATCAAATTGTAAATTTAATAAAAAAATTAAAAAATCGATATTGACCAAGACGAATAGATTATATTATGCCGTACATGTAAAATCGAAACATTGTCATTCCCTATTAATAAAAAATTTAGACCATTGACCTTATGTGTTGGTCAATATTCAAGATTAATTACAATTACTCCCTCCGTCTCATAATAATAGACAAATTTTCGTTTTTCATCCGTCCTAAATTATAGACTTGTTTATTTTTTAAAATTAATAATTGTCTATTATTTTATTATATTGTTCTTCTTTTAATGCATTGAAAATTGTGTTATTAATTGATAAGATATGCTTTTAAGGATAATATTGGAAAACTCTTCTAAAATTTAATTACTCTAACCGATTTTCTTAATCCATGTGAAAAAGTCAACAAACATATATTTATGGGACGGAAAAAGTACTAAAATACTAATTTTATAATTTGGGTCAGAACAATTTGAAAGAATGAAAAAGATGATTAATAGGAAAATATATATAATTATTGTTTTAATTAGGGCGTGTGGTGTATAGTTTCTTGGAATTATTAATGCATAAGTTGTGATATATAACCTTAAAATGGCTCATTCATATCATCCCCCTTACTTGTTATACTCAGACCCTCCCTCTTCTCTTCTCTTCCTCCTTCCCACCTCTACCTCCTCTAACCCTCTCTTTATTTTCCTTCTTACTCTCTCTTTCTCTCTTACCCTTCTCTTATATAAACTTATTTTCTTGCTTCCCCACTTCAAACAACTTGTCTTTAATCTCTTAGCTACCTTACAGGGTTAGTTTTCCTCCTTACTTTCGGCTTTGAACCTTGGACCTTTTAGTTCGAATTTAGTTTTCGAGTTAACGATGATTTTGTTGCAACAGGTTGAAAAGAGGAGAGATGGTGATGATGGGGTTAGAGAGGTTGATGGTGAGCTTGAAGTCGCAAATAAGGTCACTGAAAATGAAGAAGCCTTATGACAAGATAGAGAAGAGTGATAGCATGAGAGTGGAGATAAGAAGCAGGAAGGCCAAGAAGCTTATCGAGGAGACTTTGAAGATTGCTGATTCACCAAAGACCAGAACTTATGCTCTTTGAGTATCAGTTTACTCATGTTTTCCTCAACTTGAGTTCTTCTGTTTCCATGTAGAATCAAACATTTTGTGCTTATTAGAAGATAACACATCTCATGCCATAACCATTTGGAGAATTTCTTCTTCTTATTCTTTATTTTATAATTATTGGGGAATTTATTTTTATGGTAGGACTGTATTTAGAGTTAGAAGAAAAATATTGGCGTTAATTTTTTCTGAGGTGTTTTAAGAAAAATTATTTTAAAATTAATGCTTTCATTTAATTTAATTATAATTTCTTAAGCAGTACGAAAACAAACAAGTCTATCTAAAGAAAAAAAAAAGTACTTTAGTAAGTTATAGTCAAATGGTGGATAAAAATCTCTGAACGAGAGCGTTTGTTAATGATATATCCTTATTATTTATGTGTATAATAAGTATAAAAAGATATATTATTTTTATTTTTTTCCTGTACAATCTATCGAATTTGATAACTTGCTATTTAATTTTACCACTCAGTTTACTCGAAACAAAAATATTAAATTTATTCAAGTTTTTATGATAATAAGTCAACTAAATCAACAGATAAATAGTAAAATTCCTTCATATATACCATCAAAGCCGAAAAGTAGAGGCAAAAGGAAAACGAAAATTTGAATTCAGCTATAAATTCAGTTGGTCGAAGTCAATTTCTATTGGTGTAGTCTATTTGATTTCTTGCCAATCAAAAGTTTTTGCATGGCATCAGTTTTTGGATTAAAAACGAAATTAAATGTCAGCTTCAATTCAATTAAAAATGTCATTTTCAATTCAAAAAAGAAGAATGGAAAACCGAAAAATCCAGAGTTCAATAGATTTGGCTTAATTTTTATGTCAATGAAGTTGAGAAAATGAGAATGGTTAGGAGTACAAGTGAAGAATACATTTGCAGTTTATCAGTAACATATGGTGTAGATTTCTTTTCTTTCAGATTTATGCTCCAAAGAAGACAAGTGGATTTGATTTTAGTTGTTCAGGTACTGATGACTGATTTTTATTCATTTCTTATAAGGCCAAAATACATTTATGTTTCTACTTTCAATACCAAAAGTTTGATTTTTATTTGGTGGTTTGTATTGCGTAAATTTGCTATATTTCACTATTCACATAACCTCAACGTTAGAATTGACTCTAATACTAATAAATTAATATTTTTATTTGAAAAGAGAAACAACTTTGTCGGACTAAAATAAGAAGTATACAATTTATTAATCTACTTCTGTCTAACAACAATACACTAGTCACAATATACTTTAGCAATTTAATCTACCTACCACTAATTTTGTGAAAAGAAAAAATATAGTGGAAATGTAGAGAGCACAATTTACAAGTGTTTATTTACAGAAAATTAGAAATTAGTTTAAAAGCTAGCAAAATAAGACATGACATTGTTTTTTCTTAAAAAAGAAAACAAGATTGCAATTGAAGAGAGTGGCGCAAGACGAATGAAAAAAAGAAAGGATGCGAATCGAAATAAGATTTACACAATCAGAAAAAATTAGAGTTTACAATGTAATTTTGTAATTCCTTAGAGGGTGTGGCAAGAAAAGAAATCAACTCCAAAAAGAAAACAAATATGCAGCAAAAAGAAAGTGTCAAAGAAGCTTGATCTCTAAGAAAACAATCTGTAAGTAGTTGACCATCAGCAAAAGAATGAATCTGTAGAAATAGAAAGTCAAATGTTGGAAAAATTCTCCGGAAAGGAAGGTGCCAGGGGAGTATAAGGGGGCTGTCCATTTGGAAATTTGCAGCAAATTAAGGAATTGACTCAGTGATTGTTGGAATGCCAAAATGGATCAATTGTCCAAAAATCCTTGATGAAAATACATAAAAGCAGCAGATGGGCATCGAAAAAAGGCCGCTCTTCCTAAAATACAACACTAACCCCCCTATGGCCTGACTAATCCCCTTAATCTTTTTCCTTTATTTTGGTTCCTCCCCATTAACCTTCTTTTGTTCTGTCTTACATTTTTCTTTTAATTTTTTGTACTTAATTTTTATTTTTAATAAAATTTTCCTTTAATATTGTGTTTTTGCAAATTGTCCAAAAGAGCAAATGCCCACCAATGTAAGTTTAATCACTTTACTTGCTACAATTGTTTAATTAAGAAATTAAATAAATAAATAACGGCACAAATCTATTTTAGTTTGAAAAAAATTAAATTCAATGGCACGATGCATAACAATCTAAAGGACAACATTGTCTTTTTATTAAAAATAAAAAATAGAAAACTTTGCAACCATCTTTAATTTTAAAATATTTTTAAAATTGTTTGAAATCAACACATTATGAAAACACGAGTACGATATTCAACAGAAATTCACAGCCATTATTTTATTTTATTTTATTTTATTTTATTTTTTGAAGAATGGATCGTCATATCAAAAATTAGTTAATTATTGATTTTTTCCCTCTATCTTCTAGCAGGTAATCCATCCAAAATGAACATATTAATCATTGAATCAACCATTTATCAATACACAATGTAAATTTTGATCATCCTAAAAACAAATAAAAAGAATCTTATGTTCAAACTTCTTTGTACATGGCCGTACAATAGTTTACTATAAAGTACAAATAAGTGAGAGTCCTTAGGGTCAAATCAGAGGTGCCAAAGAATGCATCTTTAAAGTATTATACATTCTTTTTTGGGGAAATTTGTAACTCCAAACCAGAAATTCTAAAAGCTTCGTTTTATAATTCTTCAAACCCACACGTCACTGCCACCTTTTTTTTTTTGCTAATATGGAGTTAATCTCCGAATTGAAATCACAAAATTAATGTGTACATGCGTGGCTGAGGACGTTAACGCAAGAATTTGGATATTATAGAATATTTAATTTAATACATTCTTTAAGAATTGACCTTAGATATATCGCACCACTCCGTTAATTTATCAGTTCATTTAAGGATTTTTTTTGCCTACACTTGGTATATGGCAAAACTTATGTACCAAACCAATCAGAAGATAAAACTTAAATAACTGGACTCACTTTAAAATGTCTCAAAAAAAATCTTATCTTCTAATTAACTTAGTGTACGAGTCTTGTCATACACTAAGTATAAGTAAGAATTTTCCTATAGGTAGAACCGACTCCTTCATAAATATGACTTTAGATAAAAAGAAAAAAAAAGAAATATTCATCCACGTAATAAAGCTATGGCAATGGCAAAGATGTGCTCAATCAATAGAGCCAAAACTGATGTATTGTCCAACAAGAGATTGTCAAAAAAGTTGACAAAAGACTAAAGCACAATGGAAAGCAGCATTTAGCTAAAGCTGGGGTCTTTTTTTTTTCTTTGGTGGTGTTTGTTTTTACAATTTGAGTGAAAAGAAATAGAAAAATTAACACCTTTTTAAAAGTCAAATATACATGAACAAACACCATCTTTGATTGGTTATTTTATTTCTCTCACAAAAAATTAAACTCTTAACCTTTTAATTTTAAAATTTACTCTAAGACTAATAAGCAACAAGCTCAATAATATAAGTTGAGGTCTTATGACATGGGCTTTTCAAACTGAACAAAAGTTTCGCACTATAGATATATGAGGCTGAGAATATTCATTCACACAAGACAGCATGGAAAGTTGATTCTGATGTGTCACTTGTTTCCACATTATTATAACTATGCAGTATGATAAGCATCAATATTATAACAACTTCAAAAAAAAAAAGGAAAGAAAGCCTACATTCATCTTCCTACCATTCTACAAGTTGTTCACATAAGAATTAGACATGGTATGGTTTCATCACAAAATCTTGGTGTTTCTTAAAGAGTAGTTAGAATCTCACATTTATGCACTTAGACAAGTAAACCGAGACAAAAGCTTGAATTATGCATTATGCATGCTGATTGAGGACCTTGTCTCCTATTAACATAACTCAATTCAGCATTAAATTTTCTAGCTAAAAACTGAAGTAACAAAGAACATAAACCAAATCTCTTTAATTCACATATTATTTCTTTTTCTTCTGCAAAGGTACATAATCTAATCTTTTGGTACTACTGTAACAGTACAAACATCTTTTAATGATTTAAGTTTGTTTTTGATTTTTAACTGCATTTATTTTTTACAATAATCAAGGGAGAGCATCAAATTTTCACCTAAATACAATGCATAACCTATAAGAACAACTAAATGACAAAACCAGAACGCTAAATGTAAATATAACTTGCAGACAACAGGGTGCCAAGTGGATAAGAGAAACTTTTATCAGATGTTTTAATTATCTGAAAACTTGTGCTTCATAATCGACACAAAATTTAAAGGTGATCACAAAAAAGTTTGGATTCGATTGAACAAAAAAAAAAGTTTGGATTTAAGTGAAGGGTGCAAGCTCTCAAAGAGGACCCTACAGACACTCTTTGACACAAATAATTTGGAAAGAATGTCAAACGCAAATATCATTTCAGGTCCAATCCAATAATACATGCTCTCAAGTCTCATGTATGTTCTACTTTGAAACAAATGCACGACAATTGTTTCAACTGAACTAGCTTCAATCATGCAAATATAGACCATGTATGTCCATGTGTATTGCCTAAAAAAAACAATAAAACAGCATACTTTTCAAAAAAATCGGAAAGCTTTTCTGCGTTTTGATTGACAGTGAAAATTTTCAGCTAGACAATCAATTAATTAACCAGTGTTTTAAAAATGGAACATTTGATAAGCAGACCATAAAAAACAGTCAACAATTAACAACTACCAATTTTCTTATTAAAAAGCACAGATTTTGTATACAAAGCAATATGAATCAAGAGAAAATATACATAACAAATTGCTTTTGTATAAATGTAAAGGACAGAAGAGATTCTTACAAAATCTTCATATGTGAATTCCTCAGGGCATTATGGTTGGGTTGACTGAGAGATTATCTTGTACGTTGAAATTATCCAGCTGATCCTTGTCTTTTCTTGCAAAGAGTCAATTAAGCTATGCATGATTGAGTGAAATATTGACGAGATTACATTTTGATAAGATACGTTACTTGAAAATAAAAAGACAATGACCACTGTCATAATTTTTAAACCCACAATACTCAGTATAGAGCAAGAGAACCTAGCTAGTAGTTTTGATGGTAGAGCATTTGGAGATCCTTGCAGTGAATGCATGTCCATGGTAACAAATGAGGGTCTAGACAGTAAGAATGAATATATCGAACTTGACAAACATGACAGCTAAGAAGAAGATCCTCAGGTTCCTGACTTCGGCATTCACTACAAACTTGGCTTAATGATGACTGCTAAGACAAGCAAAAAAAAATAGAAGACCTTAGCATTATAAAGAGCATAGAAATTCATGGTCATGTATCCATAAAAATTTATGACTGACACTGATAATTGAATTACAAAGTGATCTAAAGATCATCATTGAACATTTAATATGATTAAACTTAAAGAATAAAGCTGTAGTTTGAATTTTCAAAATCATGGTGAAAAACAGGCAACCTAATCCATCATGTAACTACTTTTTCTTCTGAAAATGCACTGCTACTTATTTCTATTTAGCAGTCAGACATATATTGATAAATAGCAGACTTGGTTATTTTTGTTTCACATAGCTGAACCTCAAAATGTAAAATAGAATAACAGCTGAACTAATGCAAGCATATTACCTCAGAAACATATCTTTCTTGATCAGTGAATATGAAAAAATCTGATGTTGACGATGCACATGGTATTGTTTGAGAATAAATTTTCTGATCAAAAGTGCCAGCATTTTCTACCTTTGTTATGCTCACGAAACTAGCCTTGCACAAGGGACAAGTTGACATTTTTCTCTTTGACACCTATGGACATCATTGCCAGGTAAGAAAAATTCAATATATGATAGAATAGAAACGAGAAATGTTTAACAGGAATAAATGCATTCTGAAAACAAATTCCATTGCCAAAAAAGAAAGAGAGTAACACAAGGTATGTACATAGAAAACTTTAGTCTTCATGTCATAGAAAATGATGAAAGAATTTCAGGTAGAGTAATTTTCTTTGAATGTTAAATGATTATATAATTCAGCTAGTGTTTAGAATGATAATCAAATTGGAACAGCAAATAGAATAGGAGAAAGAAAAAACACAAACCATGACATAAGCCCAGCTTTGGATGCATGAATAACAAAATCGATGTCCGCATGGCAAAATCCCTCTGGTTGAACAAAATTCTGTCCAACATATAACACATGACAAATCTGAAGTTGATGATTTGGCACTAGGCGTAAACTGGGTGGTATCTTTTATCCTCTTATTTGACTTCTCTAGATCAGCAAGCCCATCTAATCCTTCTGAGGCAGAAAGTGCGTCCTTAGAAGATGAACTAGAAGCCTTGGTGGCAGGCTGATGATTCCAATTTCCACTCTCTTCAATGTCATCAAAAGCTCCATCATTCGAAACACCATCACTGTTCATTGAAGCATTAGATGTCTCTCTATTATTATATATACTTGTGCCCATCTTGCCATCCACGCACTTGGACAGAGATTTAGTGTTGCTGTTTTTGTTATGAAGTCTGGTGGGACTGTCTTCCAGGTCAAAAACATACCGTCAAAGTTGTTATTAGAATTGTTTCTCACAATCTTCTTCCCTTTACTATCAGCTTCAGTCAAAGAAGAGCTTCCAAGATCATCAGAAACTTTCCTTTTGCCACTTGCCAAATGCATACCAGAAAGATTACATGACTCTTCTTTCCAAAAATTCTTACCTTTCTTCTTCTCATAATGCATAGAAGAAATATATCCTGGACCCCATGCTATTCAGGGTAAGAGCGAAAAATGAAAGTAAAATGTCAGTAATATACTTTTCTTTCTACCCAAATTTTAACAAAGTAAAATTTCATGAGAAAAGAAGCTCACGCAGCAGATAATTGCCTCTTAAATAATGAACTTGTAAAGAAAATCAATAAAAAACAGTAGATAGAGAAAATGGTTAATTCAACTTAACAATAAGAATTTATAGAGAAGAAAACACTTCAGATCTTTCCAGGAAAATGTTCTGGTAACTTTCTTACTGTGAATCAACTAGGATCATAGGATGGAACATCAGTTTGGTGTCTGATATTTTGTTCATACTGCCTTAATATTTGCATGAAGGCACTTTAACAAAAGCATAAGGAGCCAACGACCAGGGTTCTTGAAAAAGGAAAAAGAAAAAACAAATGGGAGCATACTAAAGTAGAAGGAGAATTCAATCTCAAAAACTTACAGATGTGTACTAGTACAGGCTATTCTTTAATTTCAAATCAGCCATCCTAGGTCGTACTATCATTCAGCCACCAGATCAATAGCAAAAACAAAAACAATAAGATGAAATGCACAATTCCAAAAACTTGAAGACACACTTCCAAAACAGTTCCTTTTTCTCTTTGCATTTTATTTGTCATTCAGCAAATGTATCAAAAACTTCAAGCCATGGTCCCATAGATTTGAAAGCATTCATCGGTTGAAACTTAGAAGGGACTAAGAGAAATTTAAGCATGTCAAATTTAAATGGCAACTGCAACAAATTGCTTAAAAAAGGTACAAGAGAATAAGGGTAATTTAAGTATATAGAAAAAAAATAAAGAAGGGATTTCACCTCTGATCTAGCAGATCCCGTTAAAGGAGGATCCTGAAAACGGTATCTACTGCTTGTCAAGCGTAGCTGCCTCAAACTTTTGTTTTCTCGTTTCGAATTTGCTTTATACGAATTACAATCACCATGTCGAGAAACAGGATACAAATCCTGCACTTAAATCACCAAGTAGATAATATTTAAGCAAATCCTAAAAAACTAAGAACCATTTCAATGCTACAAAAAGAAACTCAAGCAAAATGGAAGCGTCAGTTCCTAGTAGTAACAAGAGAGAGATAATAAAACTACCTCATCCATTATTGACCCAAAAAGAAAACACTACCTCATCCAACATAGCAGAATTAGACCAATGGGCAAGGCCACATTCAGCACTCAAATCAGTTAATAATCTTTCAGAGTCATCGCAGACATTCGATTTTTCGGACAATGGCTTGCGGTTCTTACTCAACGGCTCAGGCTTATTGAATGTCGGCAATTTTAATGATAAAGGCCCGACTTCTTGTCCACTGCTTGGAATCAAAACAAAATTGGAAGATTGTGCCCCTAATTATCTTCTTAATTTTAATCAACACTGAATAAAGAAACCCTAAATTAAACAAAGAGAATTCCTAAAGCTGAATAACTTAAATTGATTCTGAAACAATGGAACCCATAAATGTTACCTTTGGAGCATGTAGGGATATTCGTGGACACGCTTTCCTTGCTTGATGCAATCCTCAAGCCACTGATGATTTACGATTATGGTGTTGAATTTCTTGGCTAATTTATATTTTTCTCCCCCGAATTTCAAGCATACCTATTCACCACCCGAAAAAATACATTCAGAAAACCTAATGATACAAAATTCAATAAAAAATAAAAGAAGAAGAAGAAGAATGAATCGGACCAAATGGGTGGTGGATCTGGACATGGCGCCGACGTAACTTGCGCCGGCAAGTGAAATGAGCTTGATGATGTCGAATCGCTCGGAACCGTGGTCACCGCTGACTGTTGCAACCACATACTCCATTCCTTGAACCTTAACATCCTCCATCTCCATGTGAAGAGATCTCAGAGTCCCAAACAGAGATCTAGAGATGGGTTTGTGAGGAAAGGAAAGAGAAAGGACGGTAGCGGGAAATGAAAAGTTTTGAGTTTCCTTATAGGCTATTTACTAATTATAGCCCATTGGATAAGGTAGGCCCATTAGGATTTTTTTGGGCGGTGATGAAATATTGATTTTGAAAAATATTTTCTAAGAAGATCAATTTTGAAAAATGTGAAAAAAATGAAGTTCATTTGAAAAATGACACATTCGGGAGAAATCGGGATATTTTTTCTAGAAATTGATTTTTTCGCTGAAAAATGAAGTTCAGTAAAAAAATTATATATTTTCTCAGAATGTCTCCGAAAGTCTGAAAAAAGAGGTCTCTTAAAGTCTTCGAAATGGGGTTTCCGATTTTTTATAAGAAGTTTGTTTTAATTCAAAAGGTCTCTAAAAGTATCCAATTCGCACAATTTTTTTACAAAAAAATTTGATTCAACAAATTTTTTATGTAATATATTTTTTAAAAAAATTCTCAATTATTTGTATATATTTTTACAAATTTTACTGTATTTAATGATAATTAATTTAATCTTCAAAAGTCTCCAAAATTCTATTGTCACAACCCATTTTCGGGACCGTGACCAGCGTACGAGGTGAACCGTCTATGGAAGCCCGACTCATCTCGCACAAGCCTAAAAAATACAGAAATTATACACCCATTTGATTAAAACATATTATTAAAACCGTTTTCGAGAAAAATAATATATATGATAATAAAATATATCAAGAAAATAAATACAAGCGATAAATCAAAAATCCAATATCTCCAAAAGAAAACCCACAACCAGCGGACTCCATAACCCAACAGTATATCGGAGTGGAGCATATAATTCAAATGAAGTAGCCCGAAAAAAGGGCGCTACTAACCAAAAGTATATGTTTCACTGGGTGGGGATGTTCAAAGGTTACTGAATCGGAATCAACCTGTAATCATAGAAACAAGGTAACACAGAGAAACAAAGGGGGTTAAACCCAGTGAAAGACAACACTTTAGATTACCTCATACGTGTCTCACAAAGACTGGTTTAAAAACCGTTGAAAAACTACCACATGCACGTATATTACAAGAATGTATATATATACACACACACACTACATACATAATATGGTTTCAAAAACACATTTTGCAAACGTTTACACCTAAGACAATCACATGCACATCGGCAAAAATGATACTACTAGTATTATAATCAAAAACAATATATACGTATTATTGGACTGGTAACAATCGTGGTGTGAACTGTGTCACTCAACCACCTCAATAATGATTGTGGACTATGCCACTAATCTGGTAACAAATCATGTGTCGGGTCGAGGCATATGGCTATTAACAACTCTGATAGCTAGGTCATATCATACATTGGTATACCAAAGGCTACGAACCCGGTAGCGAAGATATCCCACAATCAAAAACCAATATCTCAAAAATAATTCATGCATTCAGCATAAAAAACAGTCAAAAAACATATATATATATATATATATATATATATATGTAATTCTTTTAAAAAACAAACAGTGAATATTTATTCACATAATCCAATTATTTAATTAATCAATCCTTAGATTAGTCCAGTTTCAATTTATGTGTTAAACACATCAAAAAAACATAAATAGTTTCGATACACAGCCTATGTGTCTGAAGCTGTCATCCACTCACCTGGATGTCCAAGCTCTAAGACCCTGTACTACTGATAGGTGGCTGATCCTGCTGACAATGGCAGGAAGCTGAAACAAATATTAGAAACAATAACTTATTAAAAAAATACAAATGAGACACTGGTATTGTGGTTGTACCAAAAATACGTGTACATGCATATGCAACCCAAATACCCAAAACATATTTCCATACCCAAAACAGTAGATCTGAACCCCAAGAACATGAATCCATACTTGGATCATTAAAAACAACTCCATTTTTCTCAAAAATCATGAAAATTCGTCCTAACCTTGACCCATATAACCAACTCGTCAAATCTAACCAGCCATGAATCAAGTATATCTTACTCTAATCCATCAATGTATAGCAGAAACAACTCCCAATCAGGCAAAGAAATCATCAAAATCTCAAAACCCTAGCTCACAGACCCATATCGAACAAACACTAAGACTTGTCAAAACTGGAGCTAAATCTTATAAACCCACCCTCCAATAACCATAATCTAACGTTATCCAAACTCCTTTTCAACAGAAAAACAAGAATCAGTGGATCACCCATTTCGACCCAACAATCCTAGATGCTCAAATCATGAACAAAATGGGAAAAAGAATGGATTAAAGAGTGATTCTTACCTTGTAAACCAAAGTGGAAGCAAGGAGAAATGAAGAGAGACAGAGATACTTGAATAAGAGTGTAATCTGGTGGTTGGATTGAGTTATGGCCGAAGGAACGGTAGGTGTGGGTATTTATAGACTCACCCAAACCAACACGTAATGTTTCACTCAAAACTACACAGAAAGGTACATCTATGTGCGCAGTATCCTTGCTACTTTCATAATACACACAGACGGTAGATCTGATGACCACTCATTTCTAGATCCAAGATCAATGTACATTCCATCTCATGCAATGCACATAGGACCTTCCACTCATTCACGTCATACTATCCCCCTCAAAAGAAATTTGTCATCGAATTTCAAAACAAAATCAATCCAACCAATATCAACCTAAGTCTCCATAAACAATCTCAAATCACAAATGCTCATCTAACTCTCGGCTAACTAGCCCACACACAACTGTGTTGAAATGATGATACAAAAACATAAACATGCAAAAGCAAAGACCATCACGGTCATGCTAATCACAGATGCCGAAGGCTTAAACCAAAAACAATCATGTGCAAGAGAATGCAAAAATACATAAACAAATATGCAGAAGCAGTAACGATGCACTGACTTATGAATTAGCCGAATCGAACAACTGCGGATATATGTGCCGCATCTCCTCATCGGCCTCCTAAGTGGCCTCCTCGAAAAAATGATGTCTCTATATCATTTTCACTGAAGCAATCTCCTTATTCCGCAACCTCTTAACTTACCGATCGACAATCCTCACAGAATCCTCATCATACGATAAGTCGGATCATACCTCTACAGATTGAGGCGCCAAAACATGAGACGGATCAGGAACATGCTTCCTCAAAAATGATATATGGAACACCGGATGAACAGAAGTAAACTCTGGCGGCAATGGCAACTCATACGCCACGGCCTCAACACGGCCTATGACCTTAAACAGGCCAATGTATTTTGGGCTCAATTTGTCCTTCTTTCCAAATCTCATGACACCCTTCATTGGTGAAACCTTGAGAAATACATGGTCTCCTATCCCAAACTCTAAATGTTTATGATTCGGGTCAGCGTAACTATTTTGGCAACTGTGAGCAGTCTGGATCTATTGCTAGATCAATATCACTTTCTCATTAGTCTCCAAAATAAGATCTGGCCCTAAAGGCTCTATCTCTCCAGTCTCGGCCCAGCATAAAGGAGATCTACACTTTCTACCATATAATGCCTCGTAAGGTGTCATCCCGATACTCGAATGATACGAATTATTGCACGCAAATTCCATCAATGGCAAGTGAGAATCCTAAAATCCATAGCACACGCCCTCAACATATCTTCCAACGTCTGAATAGTACGCTCGGACTGACCATCGGTCTATGGGTGAAATGATGTACTGAAATCCAATCGAGTACCTAGCTCCTCCTGCAGTTTATGCCAAAACTACGATGTAAACTGTGGTCCTCTGTCAGACACTATAGAGACTGGCACACCATGTAAACATATAATCCTGTTGACATACAACTTAGCCAACTGTGTCGCTCCGTATGTCGTCTTGACAGGCAGAAAATGTGTCAATTTTGTCAATCGGTCCATAATCACCCAAATGGAATCGTACCTCGAGGATGTCCTCAGTAACCTCACTACAAAGTCGATCGTAATACAATCCCACTTCCACTCCGAAAGGGGTAACTGTTGTAGTAGTCTTGAAGGATGCTGGTGCTCAAACTTAACCTACTGACAGGTCAAACACTGACTGACAAACTCAGCTATGTCCTTATTCATCACTGGCCACCAATAGGCCTCTCGAAGATCCTGATACATCTTAATGTAACATGGGTGTACAGAATATGTGGAGTTGTGACCCTCGGTCATAATCTCCTCGTGTAATCCACCAGAGGATGGTACGCACAATCTCAACCCAAACCACAACACTCCCGAATCGTCAATACTAAACTCGGGTACACTAAATGATCTAACTTTCTCGATCAAATTTTGCATCTCAGAATCCTCCTTCTAAGACTCTCGAATACGGTCCAACAGTTATAGGTCTTGCCTCAACATGACCAAACAGAACCCCAGAGTCATCGAGTTGTAACGTGACTCCATCTTCCATCAATCTCTGTAACTCAGTCACTGTTAGTCTCTACTTGAGTGATCAATCTTGTGTGACCGTTGAACATTGATTTCTTCTCTTTTTAGGCTTGATTGACTTGGATTTCTCAAATCTGGAAATATCCTTACTCGAGTAAGAAAATGTCTACTCGAGTAACTCTGATTTGTTTCACTTTTGGAACTTTTGAATCTTGCACTTACTAGAGTGAATGATGACTCTACTCGAGTATATGTCTCTATTGGGTGATTTATTGAAATTTCGAGCCATGATTACTCGAGTAACTTGTAGTTCTACTCGAGTAACTTCCTCATCTAGTAGCCTTCTAGACCTAGTTCTTGCTCGAGTAATTTGGGGTTCTACTCGAGTACATCTCGTCTCCATGTACTCTGATCATCACGTTTGGTCGAGTAAGATTTGGAGTTGGTCGAGTAAATCTATTTTTACTCGAATAATAATGAACTCTGGTCGAGTGAACTCTGGAAGTCAATTTCTCCTGGCATGACACTTACTCGAGTAACGTTGAGGCTTACTCGAGTAACCTCTGTTGGAGAATTTTTTGGGGGATGCCTTGGTTAAGTTTGGAGAGCGGAAGCGAGTTGGAGTGAGGCAAGAAAAACAACACCAAGATTTTTATAGTGATTTGGCCAACCATGCCTACGTCTACTACCTAAGTCTCACTTAGGCTTTTCACTAAAGGAGA
>CAODLS012995366.1:0-14036 GCA_948243855.1 Flueggea neowawraea
CTTCACTTTGTTTTCACTCTTTTTTAGTCCCTCTTTTATCTTTGGTTCACATATTTTATTGATGGGTTGAATCTTTCTAATATCATTTGACACATATTAAGAATACGGTTACAATTTTAATAGTGAATTCGACTCCATAAATTCAATCGACATTATTCCAATTATGCGATTGTGCCTAAAATTATTTTTTAACTAACTACACAAGTATTCATCTTTCTATTTTATTTATAAATATATGAGATTTATTCTATATGAAAATACTTATGTATTGCATGTATGGATATGCATGTCATATGAATATCTTGCATTAAATATGCATGTGAATATGAAACCAGATCAAGGATGTGATAACGTAATTTGCAAATCTTATTATAATTAACCTTGTAATATAGATTTCAAAATAAAACTAACTAAAAATATTCAAAACAGGTACGATCGAGGAGCAAAGAATCATCCATCATATTGCAACAGTCATCATATCAAAGATCGAGCTACAACAGTGCAAAGAAAAGAAAAAAATAGGTACAATCTGGTCTTCAATATTTATCAAGTTAAAATCGAGAGAAAATAAGAATATAAAAACACATCCACAATATTATATCTCTCATCAAATCACAAAAAAAAATCAAAAGAACAAAATTATATAGAAGAAATATAGATCACATACAAAGTAGCAACACACACACTTATCATAAATCACCTGTTACGCTTGAAAAAGTGTACAAAGATGTACACCACTCAACACAATACAAGTCCACAATAGTATTCAAAAATTATATACAAAAGTATACACATATCTACACCTCCACACAATCAAGCACAATTGTAAAATTTAGATAAAATGTACAAATTGAATACAACTATGTTATATTAAGAAACAAGTGTAAAAAAGTGTACAAAGTGTGCACAACTGCACATTAGTTGAAAGTGAAAATGTGATGATAAAAAAAGTAGACATAATTGTGCACAATTGTACATTAGTGTCCATAAGTATACGAGAGTGTACACTAGTACAAACAAAAACCTTGAAAAAAAAATGAATTACATGCACAAGTTCCTATACGACATGGGGATATACATCAGTGTACAGAAGTGTACAAGCGTCTACATAACATTCACAAACCACTTTTAATGAAATATTATTTCATTTTTTTATTTTTTTTGAATTGCAGGAAGAATGGATAACATACAAGTAGTAATACATCATAGTGGGATTTGGAATGAAAATGGAAGCTTCAATAACTACAAAGTGATAGGAATGCTTCTGACTTGGTTAGCCAACTATGACACACTATGCAAAGTAATGTCCAACAACTTGAATTTGAACAACTTCAACACAAAATTCAACATAATGTACAACATCCAAGAAGACTATCCACCATTCGCTGTAGAGAATGACTTCAACCTGTCATTCTATATAGAGCTCAAAAGAAAAGAAGCAAATGTCATGAAATATCCTCTCTACCTCATAATAGTTGAAAACAACCAAATGTTGTTGCAGCAAGAAAACACAGATTAGGATATGATCCCTCTACTATAGTCGAAACAAAAATTGACATAGCAAGACCAAACACTGTATCTGGGGATAACAACTTGCCATGCCTCTCAGATATGCTTCAATTAACTTCTCGAATTACTAACAATGGTATTCAAAGCATTGTGTCATAAAGCTAAATTGATAGTATAAATGAAGATGCATATGAAGGTGCTCAAAGAATAACAGAAGGTTATGTGTTCAACAACAAACAATGTGCTAAAAATACTATCAGCCACTATGCATTGGTGAATCATTTCAATTATAAAATGGACAAATCTTGCATGATAAACTACTTTGTGAGATGCATTGACAAAAACTACAATTGGCACTTCAAAGCATCATTAGGTGTTTAAAGTGAGAAAGTTTCACAATATGTACACATGTGCACTTGAACTGAGATTCAAAGAACGATAACAAGCAACATCAACCTTCCCTTCAAGTGTAATCAAGGAAAAATAAGCAACCATAAGATCATATTATGGGCCATCAAGCATTGAAGAGGATATACACACTAAATATGGTTTAAAAATTGACTAACAAAAGGCATGGAGGACAAATGCGAAAGCAACAGAGCAAGTGCTTGGAAAAGCCTCAGACTCATGCATGTTGAACCAAGTGAGGTTCACATTTGATTACCTTTGTGTTTTGATTAATGAAAAAAACTTAGTAAGATTGTTTTGAAGAAAGAAAATAAATCTAATATCAAAGATGACCAAGAAAAGTAAAGAAAATCTTGTTGGCACATCTGGGAGTTGACTCATGATGTTTGAGAGTCGACTGATGCTTAAAAATCACTTGAAGATGTTCCAGGTGTTGAGTAGTCAACTGGCATAGCTGGAGAGTCGACCGACAGTCAAACAGAACCAAAACAAAGGCTTGGTGGTTGGCTGGTGAGAGCACGATTCGACTAATGTAGTAAAAATGTCAGTGAGTCGACCGACAATAGTGGCGAGTCGACCCATGGAGATTATGATTGCCAAATCTGATTAGAAATGACAACCACGTGATTTCATGTTGATCTATTTCAAAGACAATGGTCATTTAATGGACATTTATCTTATGTAGTCAACCGGTGGATATCGAGAGTTGACTAGACAGAAGTGAAAATTGAAGGTAGTAGGCGACCCATAAGGCTGGTAGTCAACTAACAATGCGGGAAGAAATGAAAATTGGCTTCGATAGTCGACTAGTGACTTGGGTAGTCGCATAGTGAGATTTGAAAACTTCAAAATATCAACTTGATTGATTTCCAATGGGTCGCTACACTATTCCAAAGGTTCATTCAACTTGAAGGGTGCCTTAAACATTATAAATAGAGCCTTGAAGGACAGAAGAAAACACCTAACTCTTTGCTATATTAATTCTTCATTTGGTGCTCAAATATTTGCTTGTTGTGGGTATTGTTGCTTCTTTCATTTACTTCAAAATCCCATTATTTGATACTCATTTGTAAACCTTATAAGAGTTCTGTAAACACATTTGTGTAAGTTAGGGAAGAGCAATCAAGGAGTGATTGTATAGCTTCCACTTGGTTTCTAGTTGAATGAAATCAACTAGTTGTAAGGGATAATTTACCACTTAGCTTGGAAAATTAAGTTGTTGTAAAGAAGAGCCTTGGTGGCTAGTATAGTGGAACTCAAGCTAGGAGCTTGAAGAGTGGACGTAGGCACCAAGAATTGGCCGAACCATTATAAGAGTGTGTTTGATCTTTCTCTTCTCTTTTCACTTACTTAAGCTTGTTTTCACTAGCATACACACTTATTACTAACAATTTTTCTAAGTGTTATGGCTTTGCAAGAAAAGGAAAAAAGAGCCAATCACTATATTCACCCCTTCTAGAGTGATTCTTGTGTCTTCAATTGGTATTAGATCTGGTCTCTTACACAAATGATTCACCTTTTTGAGTAAAGATCTAAAATAGCTCTACATGTAGGAACACACATCGAAGGGTTGGCTCTAAATGGACCTCCTTTCTTTGATGGGTCAAACTTCATCTTGTGGAAGAAGAAAATGGCTATCTTTATTCAAGCATATGACATAGAAATCTGGAAGGTCATTGTTCTTGGTCCCAAAATTCCCAAGAATGATGATGACACACTTAAGGAGTATAAAGATTTCAATGATGAAGACTGGAAATCTTTTAGCATAAACTCCAAGGCCACTCAACTCTTGTATTGTGATATGAATCAAGAGGAGCACAATAGAATATCTTCTTGTGAAAATGCTACGAAAATATGGAAAATTCTAAAAGTTACACATGAAGGGACAACTTAAGTCCAGGAGATAACAAACAATATGTTTCTACATGACTATGAGTTGTTCACTATGAAGGATGGAGAAAGCATTAATAATATGCTTGATAGTTTGGCGAAAATCACAAATGGTTTTGCCTCTCTTGGTAGACCATTCTCTAGTAGTGAAAAGGTGAAGAATATTTTGCGTTAGTTGCATAGAGAATGGGATGCATTGGTCACCGCCATCATAGAATCTAAAGAATTGAACACTATGGATTTTAGTGCTCTTATTGGCTCTCTTATTAACTATGAAATTGTCTTGAAGACAAGAAGTTCAAAAGCCAAGCCAAAAGAGAGAAACTTGGCCTTTAAAGCCAATAAAATGACTAGTGAAGAAGATGATGACGATGAGCAAATGGTTTACTATGCCAAAAACTTCAAAAAAAATAAAAGTCTCTCATGCAAAAAAGAAATAAGGAACTCAAGAAACCATTCAATGAAGATTCTGAGAAGTTCCCAAGAAAGAAAATGAGGACTTATGCTACAAATGTGGCAAACCCAGTCATTACGCCAAAGATTGCAAAGTTAAAAGATACAATGACAAGAAGAAGAAGAAGAAGAAGAAGAAGAAGAAGAAGAAAGACATGCTTATAGCTACTTGGAGTGATGATGATGGTGACTCTTCATCAAATGAGAATGAAAAAGTCAATCTTTGTCTTATGGCTCAACGCAATAACTCAAGTGATGAGGAAAGTGAAAATGAGGTAACAAATTTATCTTATGATGAATTATTTGGTGCCTGTATTAAGTTGAAAGATGTTTTTTTTATTTGCTAAAATTAAGAAAAGCTTTGTAGAAAAAGAACAAAGTTTTGGAAATTGAAATTGGGAAGTTAAACTCTAAAGTTGTTGATGATCATTCCACTTGTGTTTTGAAACAAAATGAACTTGAAAATGAGTTAGAAAGACTTGCAAAAGGAATTTTCTTATGTAGTTTGAAATTTTACAAATGGACATGAAAATTTTGAAAAACTCCTTACTTTGCAAAGATACTCTTTTTCAAAACATGGATTAATTTGTGATCTTCATGAAAGACAAGACTCTTTAATTTCAAAAGAAACACTCATTTGATTCTCGCACATGTTCTAAATGTTTAAAATTTGGCAATAATGAACATACTTGTACTAGTTTAAGAAGAATCATTAAGTTTAAAAAGGTTTGGGTTCCCAAAGGAACCATTCTTTCAAATATGGTTAATGTGACCAACTTCAAAGGACCCAAAGTTGCTTGGGTACCTATAAAGAATAATTTTTTGGATAACGTGTCGGGAAAACGTAGCAGAGTTTTTAAAATTTTACACATTACCAAATTCCAAGATCCATGCAAACAACCAATACATACAACAAAGAAGGAGTTGTGAATGTTTACCTCGTAAAAGAATCGAATAACTGTGAAGAACACGATTGAGTCACGAACTTGTTGATCCTTCTATGTCTGGCCAGCCACTCTACAGCACCAAAAGTGTGGTGTCTCTATTAATATCCACACCACATTGGTCCACAATCACGTATAGGAGTTTGTCGTTCAAGATTTGGTTTGAATCGGTGCGCTATGAACACTTTTATGGAGCTAGGTGTTTAGAGATTTTGGCAAGAAGAATGTCAACAAGGGCAGCAACATTTTTCTCTCTCTATGCACAAATTAGGCTGCCAAAAATTCACTTAAAATACCCTAGTCCAAATAGAGTTAGGCTTTTCTAAACATCTCCTACAATATCCCCATGATTCTAGCCCACATCAAGTGAGATATCTTTCTATCTTGTAGGAAGATATTTCAAATCCTTTTAGAAATCCTTATGGATGACCAAAACCACTTTATTGGAATCAAATTAAACTTATTCTTACTCTAGGAGTGTGCTTAATTAACCCTAATTAACTTGGGTTTAATGGGTTTTGAGCTTCCACACATTAAACAAGTATAAGCGCAATATCTACAAACCCTTTGCAACATATATCCAATTCCAACAAGGATTTATATTTTGTTTGATTATCCAATAATTAAATAAACATGGAGATTCCTAATTTAATTAGGACTCATTCCGAGATGTCCTTAGGCAAATTAGGACTACTCACTATTGCACTCCAAATCCTTAGTACTGGTACTAACTAGTCGAACTAGTTTTTGTCATTTCTCAAATCATATTCATAATAGGAATCCTACCACAATTAGGAAGATTAGGATTTTCAAAATTGAGAATGATCCTAGTGTTAGAATTATTTCTATTGAAACATAAGATGATCATTAGTTTCCCTTTCAGAACTCATCCTAGTTACACTAGAATTCCCATTTCGATTAGGAATCCTAGTTAAACTAGGACTCTCATAACAAATGAGAATTTTAGGTTTCTAAATTAATTTAGGTATTATCTTAAGGTATCTTATGCATTTAGGTCACCTTTTCGCAGTTGTTCATCCATGAGTCAAAATAGGAATCCTATCTTGATCACACACCATACTCAAACATTTCGTGATGCAACCCAACTTTCACCTTTTTAGCAATCCCAATCAGGTTATGTAGAATGGGATCAAAGTTACATGACTAGACATTAGCATGTTGTGGTGATTTCAAGTAAAAGGACTAGTTATACCATCTTCCATAGTTGAGAGTTCTCCATTGACACTCAAGTAATTTACCATGTGGTCTTTCAACAGCGGGTCAGTCTCAACACCCATATTAACACTTAAATGTGCGCCTACATGTTTGTCCCAGATATCACATAACTACTTTCCAGGGGAAATTGTAACCAACCAAACCATGTAATAGTTTCGTTGATTGTTGACGCCCAATACTGACAATTGTTGACTATGGACCTTTAGATATAGTGTTCAAGTACCGATGTGTTCCCCACCAGCTATGGCACACAATATGTGAACCTACTATATCATGGACATCATTTTTTTGATCTAATCATACCAACTAAATGATTCTCCTAGCATATTAATTAGCAAAATGAAAACATGTCTTTCATATTTTGTTGTTGTTACTTATGCGGTGCACTTAATTGTTGGCTCCTAGGCCACCTACACTAACAATCTCTCACTTGCACTAGAGACAACCATTCCAAGTATCTTTGTAATTAAAACTTGTGTAGGCAATTAGTTAGTGTATATTGCTCAGCAAAGTTGTCATTTGCTTTGTTTCTATTTTGATTTATCAATCTGACATGTACTACTCAAGTATGATGGCCTACATTTGAGAGTTTGGCAAGGCAACGATTACCATGATTGACCAATAACCCTTGTTGCTTCTTCAATTAACCTTTTTGATATTAATGTTGCGAGTAATCTATTATATTTGGTTTTGTGAAGAACTATTTCCCAAAAATGCTTGTTCAGTATATGTATCAACTATACATATTTGAACTCAGTTGGCTTCATTGTTTGAACAATCGACCTTCTCTCTATACGACTAGTCCATAAGTACTTTGTTACAATCTTCATTGTAATAGTACCACTATGATCCTTCGACACTTTGTAAGAATGCATGCGAAACATGCATATGAAACATCATATATTTCTTATCATTAAATGAGGCTCCCACTAAACAATACATTTCGTATCACAAATTAAGATTCGAGTATTTGATTATTAAACTCTTTAACTTAACCAAATATTAGATTTGGAATGAATCCACTAATTTACTCAAATAAAGAAAATTCACGACTCCCATTAACCTTTTAGAGAACACAAGGGTTATGATATACAATCTTTAAATAATCAAAATCATTAAGATGTATCGAATGCAAATTAAGCAAATTCCTATTGAGGAATATGATTTTGATACATTAAGATGCATGATACAGCTACATGGCCAACTATTATTTGAGATGTCTCATCATAGTCTTAACTACATTATTTGAGACTAGTCATATAATCAAATTGAGACTTTCTCATCCATATTGGTTCAAAACCAATACACCATCAAATCTTACTTGTATGGATCCAATAAGGTCACACCTTATTGAGTACCATGGACCCTTCCAAACTAACTTTGTAATATCTTACTGGTTGATGATTCGTTAGAATAATTTTTCCATAGTCATTACTATGTTACTTGTGAGATTATTGAAACGACAAATAATCAAACATTTTATGAGTATCAATTAAGTATACACTTAATTCACACAAATATCCATAAAGATTTTAACATAAACTAAGAATCATATTATCAAATGTCAATGTTTTGTGATGTCCAAATAGTTAATGATTTGTTTCATTAATGACTAATTATTAAAAATTTTGCCTCCAACATTTGTATAAAACTCTATTTAAATGTCACATGTCTTATGACTTATGATAATATATTAACTGTGTCCTACAAGTAATTTCTTTAAATCATTTAAAGATAAATTACTCACTATGATTTGTGCTTCCGTATGAAACTTCCTTTTATATCTCATTTGCACCCATTAACCCGACATAATCAAATCTTGGGGAGTTGCATCTTTGTGTCATAGAATTGAGCTATCTATCATGCTTAACAATCTCTAAGTCTGAACCTTCATTCAATCTTGAGCATTATATAACTTACATTAGTGCTTGAATATAGAAGAACTAGAATCATTTGTATTTAATTGCAACAAACAATTTAAAGTTGCATAGTTTTAAAGACCATCTTAAAACTCACAAATGATTCATAAATTGCAAGAATAAGTATTAATTAAAAAACTAAATCTCATTTCCACAACCAATAAACAAAACAACTATTGATTGTTTAAAGAAAGCAATCTAATAGAAAATTAAACTAATTTAATCATCCCAAAATCTAGTAAATGATAATGCTAGAAATGTAAACTTTAGCAACTAATTGCTTTTCTTGTGCCTTTAATTCATGAAGATCCTTACTATAATCTTCTTAAGGCCATACACATTTCAAATAAATGTGAGTTTTACTTCATGTATCATATACTTAACAAGTAGAGATATGATGGATTCAACTTGAAGTAAAAGCTTTGCCTTATACTTACAAAGCTCATCAAGGTACTTCTTGTAAACGTTATTCCAATGTAATGCTTAGTATTTTTGTGATGAAAATACTTAGCATTCTTTTATAACCCCTCCTCATGTTTATCTTACAATGGGCTTGCCCTTAGACATAAACTTTCATATTTTTAGCCCTCCCAGTTCACAACCTTTGATAGAAGTGGGATCAAAATTTTTGCATTGCCTTGAGAACCATTCTCAAATTTCATTTCCAATCAAAGCCAATTTTCCTTCTTAAGGATTGTATAGACTATCGCTTGGTTATTAGTGTTCGACAATATAAATCAATAGGAAAATAAGTAACAAATACAATTTAAAGTAAGGTCTTTTACGTTTAAACGATTTCTCCCACTATTTCGTCAAGTCAACTGCCCTCTACATCGAATCGTAAAATACTTAAATTTTATTAGTGCCCCAAAATCTATATTTCACTTAAAATTAAGTTGGCTTTGGCTTAACACTTAAAATTAAGTTATTTAGGTAGGCAACAACTTGCCAATTGCGCATTACAACTCTTGGATAATTGAGCAACAACCCTTTGTCCTAGTTAATTTTTTTAATGAATTAACACCCAACTATATGCCTTTAGATATAATGGATGCATTATCGTAATGGTTACCATTATAGAGCTAGTTAAGTCCCAAACCCAAATGCACTAAAGGGGTTAAAATAGATTTATTATATTAATGTTTTTATTTCTCACTCAAGAAGGTTGTACGTAATGGATGCATTATCGTAATAGTTACCATTGTGAACCATGATGAACTGACTTAGTTAGAAGTGGCACACTACTTAGGCAAAACCTACCAACAACTAATAAAGCCACTGTTGTATCATTGCAAATGGAAGGCATCACGACTAATAGACTTAATATTTTATGCGATGGATTTTATTCTTCAATTTAGAAGTTTGATTGAGCGGCTCTACAAATATATACTAGCATGACGTTCATTATCACATATATAATTCTTGAATTCTATAGGATTTGACATCAAATGCCCCAGCAAGTGAAATCTCATCTTTTGCCTTGGGGCCGAAAACTGTTTCGATAGCCTAATTAAGTTAAACCATATTCAAACTCATGGGTATCATCATTACCCATCTTATCTTCCTAAGATCTGAAATCCCAATATGACAATCCAAGAGTGGGGGTGAATTAGATTTCTTGCTACAAATAAAGTCTTTTGAAAACTTTTTAAAGAATTCTTGAAATTCAGAAACAATAGCTTAGTCAAAAACACTACCACAGAATAATGAAAAGAAAAAGAGTAAGGGATAGAGAAACAAAGCCCAAAGTTTATAGTGGTTCGGTCTTCTTTGACCTACGTTTACTCCTATAGCTCACCAGAGAGTTTGAATCCACTAAACTTTCTCTCTTTCAGCTAGAGGCAAACCGTTTACAGCTTCTTGTTTTTAGGTTCATAAGAAAACCTTCTATACCTTGTTTTTGCTGGTCAAAACAAGAAAAACGCACTCCTTTATTTTTTTAAGGAAACAAACAAAACAAACATATTCTTTTCTCAAGCTTTACAACCAAAGCTTGATTACAACAATATTCTCAACTAAGTGACAATATTCTTAAACAAACTTAGTAAACAACTCTGTTGGTAAGCAAGTGTTTAAGGCCAAGATAAGAATGCAATAAGAAAGATTATCAAAGATTTAGGCACTCTCAGGGATTGTTCTTGTTTATCTCATGACTGAGAACGTCTATTTATAGGAACTCTCCAAAAACTAGCCGTTGTAATTTCTTGGACAGTCGTTGTGAGAGAGTTGCAAGATGCTGAATTTAATGGCGTCATTCCGTACTACATACCTACCAAGTGTACTACGTACTTAGTTCATGATTATATCAGAGTCTTATGTGCAACGATCTTTCTTCTGCGTGCATAGGTCAAGTCCTAGTACCCACTGCTTGATATCCGGTGGTAACTAAGTGCTTAGTTCTCCCATCTGTGTACGCAGAGTTTGAATGATGTGTGCCTTGTATTCAATGCTACGTACGTTGTCGAGTCTCCAATGGTCATGCCTTTGATCCTCCCCGTGACTGCGTCATAGAATATTTGAATTTTCAAATATCGAAAAGCGACTGCCGTTTGTCAGATTGTCCAACTCACCTTATCTGACACCTTTGTGTTTTTATCCTCTGTGTGTGGCTCATTGTGCTGATATTCTTTGAATTCATGTTAGAGAATATTCCTGTTTGAATTCTGACTCACTGCAACAGATTTTGGCATTATCGCGTCAGACATATATCATCCTCGTCTATGTGCTTAGACCTTTGTTCAGCATGCGTAGTATCAAGTGGTATTTAAACTAGTAAGTATCTTCTTTTTACTACGTGCTTTGGGTCCATGTACAACACTCATAGTAATATACTAATTCATTTTGTTTTCTGATGTACCACTTCTACGTGCACTGCACTGTTTGCTGCAATATGATGCTGGGTTATTCTTCTTTACTGATTCACAACGTCTACGTGCATTACATTTGGCTTCTACGCGTATTGTACCTGTTCTACGCACCTTGTATGAGGTCTTGTGTGCATAGCGTCCATTTTTGAAATCTTGATATGCCTCTATCTCTTATCAACGTGCATTGGTCTTGCTTCAAAGTACATGGCTCATTCTTTAATGTACTCAGAGAGTTGAAGAACTTGCATAGCTTAACTGTTTCAATTATTTTGTTAAATTATCAAAATTCAGGAGTTTTCATGTTAATCAAAAACTGATTCAACATTCTCCCCCTTTTTGATGATAACAAAACATTGTAAGAGTTTTTACTCCCAGTCAATCAATGCATCTGCTATTAATATTACTAAAACAATTTTGATCAAGGTTGTTAAGCCTTGTCCAAATGTTAGTGCTCAAATTTTAATAATATCATATATTAGAGCAATATCAGAGTAATCAAACTCTTGTTAACCTACACATTTTATCCCCCTTTTTGTTATAATAAAAAAATATAGAAGCTTAGTGATAGAGCGCAAAAATGGAGAGAATAGTAATTGGATTAACACATCTGACATACATATCAGGTATGGAAATGTGAAGAAGAGATGAGATGTGAAATGCAAGATGTATGCATGAAGAACAATGTGGATCCTTGATATGGAGAATCATTGTCGAGAAGGGAAAGACTGAAAGCTGGAATTTTGGAGTTCTTTTGCGACTGTATAGAGAACTTATGTGATGCCTTCCTCAGATAGATTAGGGGCAGGCTCTCTGATGGTTCTTAAGAGCAAAATTTTGCAATATAAGTCATCAAAAATAGATTTCAGATCTTCTTCATCATCAGATAATTCAACGACCTCTGGAATCGGAGGCATGCTGGCCAATTTTGCTTTTTCCTCTGCTACTAGCCTTTCCAAAATTTTGATTCGATTTCGTTGAGCTCGATCGTGAGCAATATCAATAGGATTGATAACAGGCTCAGATTCTGGAATTGGTTGAGGTGGAGAAGCTGAGAGAGGAAATGGAAATTCCCATCCAGAATAGTCCTTGGACTCATTTAATTCCAAGTTAGAGGATGATGAGGTTGCCTTGAAATCTGGGACAGCAAAGCTACGCATGAATTCTTGTCACATTTTCTTCATTTGATAAATGTCTTTGTATATACTAAAGCGACGTTAAGATGAAGAGGGATGATATTTGGTCGCTTTGGACTTCTACTCAGGAGTCACAACATGACGAATGATAGTGGCAGGTTTAGCTTCTGCTGGTAGGTCCTCAAAAGTAGATCGGACCTCTGCATATGTCAGCTTAATGTCAGGTCTAGCCTTGGGCAAAGGCACATTAGATGCATTGTGCTCCTCCTCTGCTTGCACCATAGGTTATTCACAATGTTCCCTTTCTACTGAAATTTCAGGTGCACAACCTGTTTGCACTTTAAGGTCAGCTGGTTCCTCTATCATATGCCCATCAGATTCAACGTGGGATTCCATGAATGGTTTAGCAATTTGTTTAGTGGGATGTGCTTCAGTAGGTGCGTTTGCAGAGGATACCTCCTCCACATTAGACCTATTATCATCAATAGGGTCAGATTCTTCTGGTTCTTCAACTGTATAGAATTGAGTCTTGTGAATTTAACCTCTGTCAGTGTCAAGTTCAACGACCGAAGGAGGTAGAGGGTCATCATTCGCGGACTCAGAAGATTTAGACTTTGACTCATCAAGAGTACCAACATGTTCCTTATAGAGGTAGAGAATCTCCTTTGCTTGCTCAAGGGTCATTTCATTTTCCCTTTCTTCCTCGGTTTTCTCTGGTGGTGTTGTTAGTACTTTTGGTGATGGAGGAACAACCCGTTCAGTTTTGAGAGACTCGAGGACTGTGAAGTGCGCTTGTAGCAAGTTGATTACCATCTCGAAGTTTGCCCTAGTTTCTGCCTGAAATGCTTCATAAGAAGCTTTAAACTCTAGAAGGTCTTGCTTCAGTGTATCAAGCTGGGTTTGAGTGATGAATGATGCCTCAGCTCTTTGAGATCCCTCGCCTATGTCGGGTTGAGGAGGTGCCATTTCCTCAATTGGATGAGTTGCTCATTTGTGTACTTTCCTTTTCTCCTCAATAATTTTTTGAATGGAAATCACCTCATCTTCCTTTGGCTTTTTAGACTCGTCCTTTTTGTGGAACATCTGGTCCTCTTCTCTGATATATGGTTGAAAGACATAGCCTCTTCCAACTGTCCTATAGAGCTTCATGTTTCTAAGGGACTCAGTCCTGATTTTTCTGGATTCAATGACTTGTCATTGATCAAAGGCGTCCAAGTAAATTTTAAAATACTTAAAGATGAGAGTGAGGTGGCTTCCGAAAGGCATACTTTCCTCTCTTTGCCTATCCGGAGCAACGAATGTAGGAAGGTTGAAGTTCTTAACTTTATCAAGGATCCAGTCAACTACTACCCATACAAAATTGTTTTGCTCTCCTTTCATCATCATATACATCGTGATCTTATCTTAATTGGTGAAAGGAGATTGGGTGTGAGACTTCGGTTGGAGAATCTTTGTGAAGGCGATGTGAACCATCTTCCATTTGACACCGAAGTTATTTTGATCTAGTAGTTTGACCTTCTTATCCAGTTTCACCATGCCAAATTGATCAAACATATACTCCCTGCTTTTTGCAGTGTCAACTGTAATTGTGTTCCCTGCCATATCGACATATTCTTTGAGACCTTTTTCTTGTTTTACCCTGATTCCAACCATAGGTATCCGGAATAACTTGTTCAA
>CAODLS012995594.1:0-10716 GCA_948243855.1 Flueggea neowawraea
GAGAACCTTATGTTATCTTTTACTGATAATCATATCATTTTCTGCTTCTTGGTGTGTTAGGTTGGCTAGTGTTATGTTGGCTTCTGGAAGCGATGATGGAACCTTTTCTATTCGTGATCTTAGATTACTATCGCAGAATAAAGTATGTCATTTATGAACCAAAGAAATTTCAATATATCTTGCCTTTACTTGCTATGTATTTTCTTCATATCATCGATTTAAGATACGTCCTGCTATAAGGCTTTGTTGCTTACTAAGAGCAATCCCTTGTATGCCTTTTGCACCTTCTTTTCTCTGACATAGGAGATCTCTCTCTCTTCCTCTCTATTTCTCACATGCACACATGGGAACACTTGCAGGCTCTATGCCTCAATGTGCTGCTACCATTATCAAATCTTGGGAACTGATTTGGAGTCTTTTCTTTTGCAGGAAGAAGATAAATCTTTAGTAGCACACTTTGAATACCATAAACACCCCATCACTTCTATAGAGTGGAGTCCACATGAAGCCTCTTCATTGGCTGTGTCTTCATCTGACAATCAATTAACGTAAGTGACTTTAAAGATGAATATGAAGCCAAGCTGAATTATTACTGAACTGGAGATTGATTTTTTAATTTTCACTTTATTCAGATTATAACTTGTCAATGTCTTGTGTTCTTTACAGAATATGGGACCTCTCTTTGGAGAAGGACGAGGAAGAGGAAGCAGAGTTCAGGGCCAATACAAAAGAGCAAGTCAATGCCCCAGCGGATTTACCACCTCAACTACTGTTTGTGCATCAGGTACCTTTTCCTTGTCACCCTCTTATCAGCACACTGAAGCTCCAAAAATGCCTTGCTCGCTCCCTTAACGTGTTATGCAATTTTTTCAGGGTCAGAAAGATTTGAAAGAACTTCACTGGCATTGCCGAATTCCTGGAATGCTCGTCTCCACGGCAGTAGATGGTTTCAACATCTTGATGCCTTCAAACATACAGGGCACACTTCCTTCTTAAGGTGCTTAACAAGTTCAGTATGATTCACAGCAGAGTTAAGTGATGTCGTCGGGGCGGATATTTACAATTCCTAAACGGCAATAGTTTTCGCTGAGCACAGCTGAAATTTTACCTTTTCTCATCTCGGTAAGTGGCTTCAATTTTGTGATTTATCAAATTCTTTCATAAGACATTACAATTTTGGTTTCATGTATTGAAGCATAAAAGACAAAGGGACTAGGAATAAGCTTAATTTATCAAATTTTGTATCATCTGAATGAGTTTATGTGCAGTAAGCTGTTATCTAGTTTGTGTTAATGTATAGTCAAGCAATACTTCTTCTAAAGCTTAATTTTAAGAAATTTCTTTTTACAAAATTTATCAATACTAATGTTTTTTTATACATCTTACTGGCGGTTGCCCCTCTCCGCATCTGGAATAGTTGGCTGAACACACCGATTAGTTATTGGGTTAGTGGTTAATATGTTCGCTCAAAACATACTTTATTTGTTCAAAAGCAAGGTCGAGAAAACTGTTAATGCTTGTATTTATCCTTGTGAATAGTTGGCTGAACAAAAGTAGATGACCGCTCTTCGTACATAAAAAAAAATACTAGAAATAATACTCCATTGAAGATTTATCAGTTGCGAAAGAAAAAAAGATTTGTTGTCGTTGCCTAGAAAATTTCCAATCTAAGGAAACTGCATGTCATAAACATGGAATCACTTAGTGGTGTTGCTTCTTGTACGATCTTTTCATCTCGAAAAAGAAAGAAACCAAAGAATCGTAATGTCTTAACCTAACACGATACGGTGGTGCTGCTGGTGGTGGTGGTACTCTCAAACAGCTCTACTTGCCTGTCCATTTCATTTTGTTTTCGTAACTGTGTATGCCTATCACACTGATGCAACTAGAAACTATATAATTGCCACTATTTGAGTACAATTATATAATAATATCGACGTAATTTTTGTGCTCCTGGTTGATACATTTGTGTTAATCTTACTTGTTCATTTAAATTTATAGTGATAGAATGAAATACAACCAACTATTATTTATAAGGTATTGGTTCAGTTTATTAACATGTTAAGTCCAACACCATTTCAAACCCTTATTGACAATAAAAAGACTTATTAATATTTTTTTTATTTTACAAATATAGAATATATGGACTCGTCCTTTTTCAAGCTCAGAAAGAAGATTAATATATTTAAGTTATAGAGATGGTAAAACAAATTCTCTTTGGCACAAAAACAAACTAATATAAAATTTTGTATGTGAGAATTATTAAGAAATGAAAATGGACATAATGAAAACATAATGACTAGTCATAATCAAGAAATTGGTGCTTCCACACGCAAGAATCCATATCCATGCACCAATTAAAAATTAAAAAAAAACTACTATACTACTAATTATCAATCAGAGACATACATACCAACTCTTTTCTTCTTGTTGGCCATTAATATATTTAAAATAAGTTTATAAGGAATAGATAGAAATAAAATATGATTCATGATCTTGGAAAGGCGTTAAAATATCAGGGTAAGTTTGTTTTTACATCAAGAACAAAATATAGATCCCATTTTCGAGTGATTAGTGCTAATTAATTACATAATATAGAGCGACATGCAATTTTTTTTTTTGAAATAATCTACATGCAAATGTTGGATATTAAATTACTATTATTCTTCATCTTGTTAATTATGAATCGAATTTTTATTTCACATGGACCCACACATAACTTCATTTTTTGTATTATTGTAATTAGAGGAATCCTAGCCGATTTGAGAGTGATATTTATTCGTGATTTTATAGGGTTTTACTATGCATCTTGTTCAGTCTTTTAGTAAATCAGAAATATTCTCCCTGCTGATGGACTAAGTGGTAAGTCACATTCGTCAAAATACGTGAACTTTCTTTCTTACTTTTATTTGAGAGTGATATTTATTCGTAGTTTTATATGGCGTGTTTGCCTATCTAATACTTGGCATACAATACGGTGGCGGCTCCAAGATTTTTACTAAAGAGGTATTGAAAAAATAGAAATGTATAATAAAAAAAATACTTAAAGATAATATACAACATTAAAATAGAAGCAACTAGGCTCGTAAACCAACTTAGTCTATGTTTTTACAAGGATTAAATTATTAATTTAAGAATAACCAAGGGACCAAGCAACTGCTTGTCCTAATTAAAGTGGCTAAATGCAAATAATGTATAGATGATTGAAATAGTGACTAAAAAAGAATCTAAGAAAGAACCATATTCTTGTGAATCGGGAAGGGCATATCCTATAATCGTATCAATCATTTAATTTTCATGGCAGAAGCATGTCATCTAAGAATATGCAGTCAGTCAGTCAATCTTCATGGCTTTTTTTGGACGATTCAGAACAAAAAAGAAGTGAACATTCTTCAATATCACACACACACACACCTCTTTCTCAACCCATCAAAGATAACACCAACACCAAGTAAAACGCAAATGTATGATTTTGATGTGGCCACATAAATATGCTGTTAACGACGTCGTTTAAAGGCAATGCAAATTTGATCTCATCAAGAAAAGTGTAGGCTAGCATATTTTGATGATGAGGTGGGTCCAATTTTGTGGAATCTAAGATAGGCACAAAAGCAAATTCGTAATTGAAATGACTAAGACGACCTATCTGGGAATCTGCTAAGAGACCAAAAATAATAATAATAAAAGCAAGAGCATTTAGCTTGGTTGCCAATATGAGTTGTTTTTTTCTGTATTAAATTATTTTTTAAAAAATAAATAATTAATTGAAAATTAGAGCATTATAACAATAATTATATATTTATGATTTTCTCTAACAATAATTATTTGAAAATTTGGGTCAAAATCAATGTCTTTAAATTGTTAAACCCAAAATTCAACCTTAGGTTATTTGAGTTATTATATCCTTTCATTTGTAAATTTTAAAATTCTCCTATACTTAATCAAAGAAAGATTTCAACGACTACTTATATAAAATTTTCAATGACATGTTATATAGCATATGCAACAAACTAATAACTGAACGAATCAAAAATTAATAAGTGGTTCGAGTTACTAATCTCAAAAAATGCAACAGAAATCATAAACGGAAGCGAACCTAGTTGCATGCTAACCTCACATGTAAACTATTTTCGTTGACTAACGACATAAATAACATGAACTAATTTCGCCTTTTATGTGCCACACGAAAATCCTCACGGATGCAAAAATTACGAGTGTTGAAAGAGAACAAAGCTTCCTCTCTTCCTCTAAGGAAACTGACGACCTCCACTCTTTGTACATAAGGGAACCACTTTTTTTCCTTAAGAGTCGTGTTATTATTTCTGCTTTTTTTACTATTAAAAAACAATTTAATTGTTATATCCTATACGTCAAATATTAAATATTACATTTTCCAAACACACCTTTAATATATTAATTACACAAATTAACACACACAAAACTAGATCAGTTGGAATCTAAATGGGAAAATGGGACAAAATAAATGTTTATGATCGAGTACATGTGGGAGAACGCGAATAGAAGAGCAATTGGAATCTATATCACACTCTCATCATATGTTACAACTTATGGGACGTTACGAAGAAAAAAAAAGTGAAAGCTGCTAGACATCGTGTTGAGGGTAATATTACACAGAGAAGCCAAAAAAGAAGGGTTGGTTTCACACAATTCCATGTGGGCATCAAACATGAAGTCATTCCTTCCCCTTTATTTTTGAACATGTAAATGGGAATGTTGCAACATATTTAGTAAAATAGGGTTATCGATTTGGCTTGGATTTCCGAGCCCTAATCTTCCATTGATGTTTCTATGTACGAGCATTTCTTTTACAACAACATAAGAATACTCCGGAGTTTCCTTTTATTTTTTCTAATTAATGTGTTTATCAGGAAAAAAAAGCTAGGTCATGTAATTTGTTAGTGTTAAAGCATGCATATTGCATTTTATCATCCATAGAGTTTAAGAAGATGTGTTATTCTTTTTATATTCTCATTATACAATCTATAAATTAGCAATTTATTATTTATTTTTGAAATTTAACACTTATTTTATTTAGAAAATTAATCTACCACTTAATTTATTAATAGTAAACATTTTGTTTTAGCGTGCTATATTAAACTTTTTTTTCGGTAGATATTAGAATTGGTTCAAGAAAATCATGTTTTTCAATTTTAAACCTATAGTGTTGTGTAAATCACTCAATTGAATAAATACCTGTTCTTATTTGACTTATTCGGATGTTAATTAAGATTAGAGAGTTACTTTATAGACAAAATGGATGATTATCATATGTGACTGAAGATGCTCGGATTTCAATATCGTCAATTTCGGGATCATTCTAACTATAACGTTCCTTTGATTACTCCAAAAACACCAACGACCGACCAACCATAACATTGATATTCCCTCTCGTCTATGGTCTAAAATCTAATGAAAGAGAGAGAAACTGAGAAGTGTATAGAGAGAGTGGCTTTTGTGGAGGGTATTGAATGTGTATATATGTGAGCTTGCTTTATTCGTTCTTGGTAAGCAGCTAGCCTTGGTTCTTGCAAAAGCAAATCCAAACTTACAGATTCCTTTCTTTCGAAATGGCCAATCCCTGTTGGAATTTAAATATTTACAAGTGTGATTAATTATATAATTAATTAGATTAGTATGGAATTGAAAGAAGGTTCTTAAAGCGTGACAATGAATTTTCTTTATTTTTTTTCCTATTTGGTTTAATATAATTTTACTGAGATTTGGTTCGGCATATCATTAACATGGTCCTTGTTGTACTAAATAATTGGTATAATTGTTGTTGTTTGGTTCAATAAATTACTGATTATTAGCTTAATTTGTTCCCACATTTTTAGGTGAATTCCTTTGTCTGATTTTGCTTAAACACTGTAAGCCACATGTTGCTACTATTTTTTGTCCAACTTTCTTCAAACATCGAATTGCCAATGTTCAGTAGTCTCTTGCAGATCAGTAGCATAACCAAACCCTATTTTTAAGTGGAACATAACCAAATATTTTCTAATAATAAAATTGTCGAGTAGTACAAATAATTAAAGTAAAACTACATCTCACTAAATTTTCTAGAAATAAAAAGAAATTCAAATTGATTATTCTTTGGCTTAGATATATTTATGATTTGAGTAAGATCTCTGAACGGGTTTCTTTATCATATATATAAAATTTATAGTGAATTTTTTTATATATTTAATAGTTTAATTTTACCAAAAGAAAAATTGATAAAAATCAAGAAGATGTCTATCTCATTTATAATTTGAAGGAATAAGCGTACCGGTCGACTTATAACTGATACTTGAACTCGATTTGCTTAGACTTATAATAGATCTCCTTGATCCTTAAGCAATCGAGGTCGATTGTCACTAAGGACTGTCGTATGTTCTTTAGGTGGTTAGTGCTAAGTGGATCATTCCACTATATAACCAACCTTCTATTCCATTGCAGCTTATGAAGTTATTGTCTCAACTTCTCTTGTCACATACTTATATGTGTTCCTCGCAATAATGCGGAATAGTAGTTCTACCAACTAAGAACACAAAACCAGACATGAACGTCCCTTTCATCCACATCACTATGTGGAGTAACAACTGTGTCTCATTTTATCACAAGTCCTTATGATAACACAGTATCTTACAGTGTCTCTAAAGCATCTAAGTATCTCACTCATTACTTTCCAACATCCTCCTTATGTGTTGGACCAATATTTCCTAGCTAACTTAATTGCATAACAAACTCTAGGCATTGAACACACCTAGGTGTAAAACTGTGTACTACAAGACATGGTCTTATAATCAATGTAAGTACTCTCTATTACAAAAATACATTCACATGACATTTGTGTGAAGAATGTTCCTTACACATTCTTACTCTCACATGGTTTATGAATACATGCACTTGCTAAGAGACTTGCTCTTAGTAACGAGGTTATCTATGAGTTATGCATTTCTATATTTTAAACGTTCAACGACTTTGTTGATACATCTTGCTCAGAGAGGAACAACAACTCACTCAAACGATCTCTTGGAGTTTGACTCCAAGGTCAACCCATAATGTATATTTCAAAGTTGGATTCCAACCAATCTTTGGAGTCATTTAAGTATGCTAGACTTTTCTTAGCTGTAAGTGTGATATCCATACAAGGAAAGAATGACAAGATTCACCTTGGTATTATCACAACATATATAAATATACCATCCCCCTCGAATAATATCTAAGGTCATACCTTTAATAATGAAACCATTAGGTTAAACCATGTAGGTTTCTCCCCCAAACTCTCTATTGAGAATAGGAGTCTATACATTTCATTAATGTAGGTCGAGGTATATACTAGCCTAAATGCCAAAGTCTATTCGGTGGAGGTAAATCTTTCAACAATGTGGTCTTGTTGACTAAATCCCATTTAAGCGATTATTAATGACTTACTCAATCTATCATTTATGTATTCACTTATCTCTAATGGGTGCTTGCCATTTGGGTAAATTAACCAGTTCTCAAGCATGGTTCAATCACAAATTCCACGTTGCACTTCTATTGCATTAATCCATACAACTTTTACTAGGATGAATGAACCGCTAACATACTTGCAGGTTCATTCTTGACTTATAGGGTTACTAAAAGGATCACGATCGATTCATTTATTGAAAAATGTCATCGTGAGACTTTATACTTTTTAGACTTATGCATTTTCAAAATGCTCCCATTGGGTTCAAGCTCCATATAGGAACTCCCAATAAGATCAAGATTCATACTCCCACTGAAAAATAAGAATTTTGCTCCCACTCAAGTAAGGATTAGGAACATCCGCACATGCTTGAGGTAGATAAGTTAAAAGTTGAATCGTTCCAAGACTTTGTCGATGTATCTCTTTCAAAAAAAAAGAGATAACAATCGCTAAGATTGATCTCTTGAGATTTTAAAATCCAAGGATGTAATCTTCTAATTTACATAGACCAACTTTCTTCATCATCCCTCATCCTCCTCAAGAATTCTCCCACTTGGATGGAGTGATCTTGAAGGTAGTAGTTCCTGAATCTCAAAGAAAGTGAAATCTTTTCCACTTTATCACAGGTAAGAAATCTATTCACTAAGAATATGACTTCTTGTAACTTGTTACTACGCCACTTTTATTGTCTCACAAAGAAAGTATCATTTTTGATACAGTAAGGTAACTAACACCTTATACCTCTTCGTCTTTATAGACTTAGGAACCGTAGACATTGGCAATTCATCTCTTGGTTTCATGTGGGTTAGGTCATGCACTAGACCAATCCACAACCATGAGAGATATAAGTAATGAACTTAGAGGGCATATGAATTTTGAACATTGTGGCATTTACCATCGTAGTTCCCACCATATTAATGAGAGTTTATTTCTCCTCTCTTCTATACGTATTATTCGCTGAGTGTAAGAATGAACAACTTATGTTCACTTCCCTTTCATCACATAAAGCTTTGGTCTCATCTTGTAGATGTTCACGACATTAGTCGATCCACAAAGTTTTTTTTGATCCCTTTATTGACTTACAAGAAGTAAGAACTAACTAGACCATCCTTAGTTATGAGAAATCAAATAAATATGACCGCACATTTCACAATCATATATACAAAAGTGATGAAGCGCTATAGGCCTTAACCTTACCCTCTCATTCTTTTGACACCAAACATTAAAAGTAGATTAATAGCAATAGGTATTTAGCTCTAAGTGCCTTTTGAAATGGTTTTCTCTCTAGTATTTCCTCGTTTCAATGCTCGCAATTAGACAACTTGAACTTACACAATTGCCTAATACTCTCACTTGAGCTAATTGACGTACTCGATTTTGCCAATATGTTTGAGTTGCATGCATTAACTTCACAAAAGTCCTCATGACCATGTGAAACAACAACGAATAGAATCTAGGATTTCCAATACTTAGGTACTTTACCTAATTAAGAAATCACTTTTAGTGCATAAGTAGTCACACACTCAAACATGGTCTAACAAATACCGTTATTGTTAGAACACAAATTGAAGGCAAAGTTCAATAAGTTCGTGACAGAATCTAATGCAAGAAAATGTTTGGCTCTTGTACAATGCTAATTCGTACATGCCAAATCATCAAACTCTCACTTTCGAGTTGTTTCTTACATTCTCAACTTATTCCTTCCTTGAACTAGTTGAAACTTAATGAAGTCGCGTCACAACTTCATTGTGATGATCCTTAAAATTGAATAAACTGTTAGCCAACGACAAAATTCAAATAAGAACATTGAACAATGTAACTCTACTCACTCGCGTGAGTTTGAGTAATATACCCTCAATAGCGCATTCTCTCACATATGATGTGTCTTTGGTAGTAAACATTTTACTCGTAAAATATCAAAATTGTTCATGTTCAAGGATTTCCTCAATTCTATCTAGTTTATCACTTCTTAAGGACTTAGGTTCGTAAACCATCTCATTACCGTTGTATAGGAATTTATCCAATAGAATAAGACATCATCAAATTCCTTACGATCTCATGTTTGAGATAAGCATGAGTTATGTGCAACTCTATTTGCTCCTAACTTCTATGCAAGAAGTGGAGTACAACTTGGACCTTATCCTTGATAAAATTATGACCAGAATCACTAACTCTCTAATCATGTAGGCCTCACGCTCTACTCTCTTGATTAGGGCATTTGCAACAAGTATCAGCATTGATAGTCGAAGACCTTGAGCTTTAGTTAGTGTCTTGCCAACTAACTAGTCCTTAAATGCAACTTTCAAATGCATTGCATCTTGATACTTGTAAAATAGCCAAGTGAACTCATCATCCTTTGTACTAACAAGATGATGGATGTAATGGAATTTATTACTTTCATGTCTATAAGACATTTCGGTCCCCAATGTTGAGTGGTATTCTACTCCTCTTTGAAGTCGGTCATAACCAAGTTCAAAAGGTGCACAAGCTCTTTTGCTCTTAGAGTACAAGCTAGATTTTCATAATCTAGGGTTTACGATTGTTGCTGCCTAAGCTTAATATAGCTCAACATACATTCTTGTATAGTTCAGCATCAATCGACTTTTTAGGCAGTGAATATTACAAATATCATGACAAACAATCAAAACATAGTTGCACACAAGTAGTTCATAGCAATACACATATATTTACTATCCAACAAAAATTAAACTAGTACAGTCTCTTATTAAGTTTCGAATCGAAAAGTACACTAGGTGCACAATTACCATCTTAATCATAATAATCAACCATACTACATTTAATTTTATAGACAGTAAATAATGACTGTTTGGATTCACTTGTAAAGTCCACTCGACTTAGGAGAATCCGTGTTGGTCATCTCAATTATCAAGTCAAACTTAATAATTAGTCAATATATTCAACAAACAAAAATATTGCACATTCAATTAAGGCAAATTAACACAACAATTAGCCAAAATTAATAAATGAATAATTATCATTTATTGAACCAACAAGCAATCCAAACAATCTATCTCAATATTAACATACGTAAGTTAACATTAGGCAACATCTATACACAAACAATGCATATAAATATCCCCAAAATAATACTACACCAATATAATAGTTAACCTATATCTGCCACTTGGTTACACAATGGACTTTTCATATTGTGTTAGAATAGAATTCGTATGTTGTCACGTCAACTTATCAAGAATCCTATTAATCATACGACCGTAAAATAGATGCTCTCACTTCTC
>CAODLS012995693.1:0-11614 GCA_948243855.1 Flueggea neowawraea
CAGCTCGAATACTTCAGGCAATGAACAACTGGTAGGTGAATCCGCAGCTTCTGAAATTTTGTTCTCGTACAGGATCATGTGCATAGTGTTTTTTCTTTGAATTTTGGTTTACAGGAGGAGGAGACGATGTTGGTGAGGATGGGAAGAGAGATTGGTGATTTGAAGATGGAGTTGGCGAAGGAGCGAGTGAGGAGCAAGAGCATCAGGTTGTGTGGCTTAATGGAGTTCGTTCTTCAGGTTATGCTTGTATTGACTCTCTCCACATTCTTTTTGGTCCTGGTCGTCATGTCTCCTTGATTCGATGGTGTGTCTGCCATTTCTTTCTTTGTTTGATTTGAGGAACTTCTCTGTTTGGGGCTCATAAAGTGAATGCAGAATTAGGTTCTGTTTGGTTTCTAGCAAATGTTTCTTTTATCCTCTCTCAGAATGTATGGGAAGTTCAAATTGACTTGAAATAGCTTCTTAGAATTGCCAAGTGATGTTTCTTTATGGACGACTCTTATGCAAAGAACTATTTTTGGCTTGATCTTGTCTCAATTCCAATTTCCGAACTTAGCCGCAAATGTCTCCTTTAGTCTGATAGTTCCTGACACTAAATTTTGTCATCCCAAAGTCCGCCTTTAAGATGACAAACTAGGACAAATGTTAACACCAAACAGGTGCTTCTCATCTCATCAGAAATGGCGAATATAATAACCTCCTCTGCATTTGTTCAAATTGAGCTCAACCCGGTGGAACATCGCAGATGCACAGCTATAGGTACAATTCTGTTTGCAACCATTATCAGTCGTGAGTCCATCAGGCTAACGCACAAGTATACTAAATACTCAGTTAGTAATACAGCCGGGCTCCTGCATAGTATAAGGATATACAAACACCAAAATATGTATTCATCATGCTAAGTGAGAGTTTCAGATCAGTCACAAAGATCATATCAGCTATTAGTATACGTAGGTTTCTCCATATATTTACAGCAAGGGTTTGTCAATTCACAGTCACTGTCAAGAAGATTACATTTCCACTTACAGAGAATCAGAATCAATTTTTTTTTTCCAAAAACAAAACTTTGTTGACCGTCCTTTTACCGTTCTTTCGCATCAGTGATACAATCATCCGAGAAACTTGCATCAGCATATTGACAGATTCACAGAGCTAGAATTGAAAGCTCCATCCCCACTAGCATGCTACTCTACCGTCTTCCATTAGATTACCAGTTCAAGTGAGGCATATCCAACTGCAAGAGAAACTACAAGAGAGTATACAAATTACAATAAAAACCCATGTCAAAATGTGCAAACCTATACATTTCAATATCATAACCTCGCCTAAAGAAGGCTCTCAGCGACTGGAAGTAATATGGAGTGTTAAATATTTTGATGCCACATATGAGTAACTTCAGTCATTATATTAAGAAGGGATGCGTGCTAAGCTACATTTTAGCTTATTAGATGAAAGAGTGAAATAAAAGTAGTTTTCATTTACTCAAGAAAGGGGTGATCTTCATTTCACCAAGGAGGAAGAAATGAAGAAATAAGATGAATCAACTGCAATACCTCTAATCAAAAGCGTAGGGATCACCACTTGCATACGGATCCAATGAACCTTCTCTAAACAAATCACCTATGTTTGACGGATGGGATTGTCCCCCTGCCTTAGCTCTCTGCATTCAGAACATACATTTGAATAATCTCAAATATTAAGCATTCAGAAAGACTGACACACCGTAAGTAAAGGAAGCCATGAAGGCGTCACGTATAGTCCGACACTGCGACAGTAGATCCTACATTACTTTCAGATGGAATTACTCTGAGTTTACTGTTCTCTAATCCCCTCTCCACCGACACAACAAGAAAAGTAAATAAGGCAAGAGATTACATCATAAGAACCAATAGAATGGCACTTTTGCAACCAACTACTACCACAATGTTCATCTCAACTCAATATCATTTAGGAATCAATCATCATTTCTCTCCTCACCATTCCCAATTCAAGGAAACAATAATAGGGTTCAAGCAATTAATGATCTCGATTTTTCTTTTTTCCTATCGTCATCTTCAAAGATAGTTGTAAATTATAGGTAAAAGAAGTTTATTTAGTACATCTGTTTCAACTAATAATTCTGTTTGAGTTGAACAAGATGAAATTCTGATATACAGTTCTCAGGGTGGGAGTTCTTTTGCTTTACCTGTCTCAATAAAGTATTTAAATTAAAATTTTCGTAAAATAAGAATTTCTAGTAGTCCTACTAAAGAGATGCCAAACAATAGAAAATAAAATAAAATTTTAACTAAAATCAAATGAAGAATGACAGAACATTTTAGTTACCTTGACAACACTGGGAGTTGTGGCCTTTGGCGTATTCACCTTCTTATGTTTTCTTGGGTCCTGATTTATGACAATAAGTCCACCATTACAAGCTTTAAATGTGCATAATGGCCTGAAGAACATCCTACTTCTAGCAGAGACCAAATTTCTAGACATCTGTGCTCAATGCGGGAAAATAAAATAGAACAAGTACACACCTCAAACATGACGGTGCTTCTGGTCTTTCTGTGCTTTGTAATTCTTCCATTAGCGGTTTCAACTTCATATTCACGGTGAGTTACCTGCATGAGATACAGAAAGAAGAAAATGCACTCACTCAAAATTTAAGAAACACATTCAATCCAAAACCACGCATTCAGATATTTAACCTTCTTGTGATGTTTGGGAATGCTCATTACACTTCCTGGGTGGACATCCTCTACTTTCTTCAACAATTTTGATACAGGTGTTTGTGTTGCTCTGAGGTATTGTGAATCCTAGAATCAACAGAAAATGATGATGTGAATATGGAAACTCTTAGTGCTCACATTATTATGAATAAGGTAAAATGTTTACTATTCTCACCGTCTTATCTTCCTCCGGGCTTGCCAAAGCATGATGACTTCTTTTAACACCACCAGGATCTCTCATCTTGATTGATGAAACTGAATGCTCCTGCAAGCACAGGTTATGCATTTATGAGCTTTTCAAAAGGCTCTTATCCTAATCGTGAAAATCTCTTATCAATTATTTATGATTATTCGGAAAGCTGCTGCTGACAGACATCTCTGGCTGTTAGCTACAATATCAGTTGCTATATAATATGATTAAGAACAAAAGAGAATACATGGGAGGGAATTTACACAATAAAAAAAGACCTTCAGATATAACAGAAAATATAAATATCGCTTGTGAATGCACATGCCTAGGATCTCAAGTCCTGACAAATTTAGTACCCTCTGCAACTATGTGTGCACACATATGTGGGTAAGCAAGCCAACCTTTTTCGAATTCACTTCCTGTTCATCTTGTCTCTTGTTACCCATGACTTTCCACTGCAGTTGCAACAAAGCTCTCTGCCTGTCTTCCTGCGTTTTACCATAACCAAGTACAAACATTATGATTCAGACAATTCATTTGATACAACATTTGATAGGGTGGAAATACCTTGGACTTCTGAAGATCCAATTCTTCTTGAAGCTTCCTGCATTCATCCTCAAGTCCACACTTTATTGCTCTCATTTGAATTTCATGTTCATTCCTGAGTTGCACTATTTTCTGAATAATTTCGAAAGGAATTAGGCACTGAAAGAATTTTGGTATGCTCATCAACAAAAAATTCGACAAGTGATTACCTCTCTAAACTCATTTTCAGCTTGAATTTGTGCTCGCTTCAACTCTTCAACATGATCAGCTTTAAGATCCATTTCTCTTCTATCATACTCCTGCCGAATGCCTAACACCTGTTCGATGATAATACAAAAAATAAATATCAGCAAAGACAAGATCTGAAGAAGCATAAAATATGTATCCAGAAACTGGTGCCTTTCATCAATAGACATGCAACAGGATGGTTGAAGTGGGATCAATCTACTTGCTTAATTACCTCTGCCCTGCTGTCCTAACTCTTCTGTTGCATACATAAATTCATCAGATTCAAGTTCATTGGCAAATATCTAATCGACATGCATAAATAAGCTGGATAACAGTAACTTTAGATGACAATCCACACAACTAAAAGTAAGATATGTCAAATCCTCAACAAACACAAAATTTGGAAGTTTTTTAGATGATGGATAATTACAGACTCAAGAATCTCTTTTGTGAATCGTTGTTCACAATCCATAAGGAATTAGAAGAAATAGTGGCAACTGAGAATGCAAAGAAGGTTATCATTAGCATTCATCCTTAAATATATCAAATGAATGGCAGAGTTTGTAATATTTTCTGATACCTACCAGAGCAGCATGTTCATCCTGAACACGCATCAACTCTTTCTTGAATTCTCCTTTGGATTCTGCAAGTTTCTGATCACATTTTCTTTCAATGTCTAGTATAGCTTTGTCTGCCTGAAAGACCATAATTATGAGAAAGTTAATTCATAGTCCAGCATCATAATGGAACAGATCATAAGTATGTGCAATAGATCATAAGTATATGCAACAGATTATAAGTACGTGCACAACCTTCTCTTTTTCTGCACTGACAATCTGAAGCTTCTCAACCTCATATTTCTTTTGGATGTCATTAATTGCCTGAAGAAAATGACAACAGCCATATCAGCAAATTCCTGATTTATCAATCTTCTGCACAAGTTAAATGTTACACGATAATACCTGATCATTCCTCTGAGAAATTTCTTTCAGATGCCTTGATAATTCCAGTTGCTTACTCTCTAGCATCATATCATACTGCTTCGTTGCTTCTGCAAGTTTACTTTCAGCAGCAGCCAACAATGCCTGACTCTGCAATAGATACAGAACCTTAACATATATGAAGGCTGGGTGATCTCCATGAAATATTATTTTAGACTAACTGTTCCAATGACCTCAGATTTTTTATCTTCCAACTTCTTTTCACCATCTTTATATTGCAAAATAAGTTGTTCCTTCTCCTCTAGAGTGATATTAAGCTGGTCAAGCTGATTTTTCAAAGAATCTGCACGCTGCTGAATTGCCTCACTATCCTTCTGCAAAATATCAAATTCTTCAGCTCTTTTCTGTATCTCTGCCTGAAGTCTCTCCTCAGTATCTTTCTTTTCCTTTTCTATGGCTGAAATCTTCAGCAGTAATTCTTGCTGTTGCATAGAAAGAGTAAAGGTTAGCACACAATAATTTTTTTTTCAGATATAGCTATATTAGTAAAAGCTTAAGTTGCGAACCATTTTATTTTCAGATGATTTTGAACTTTCTAAAAAAGCACCAATTTGTCCCTCTAACTGGGAAACCAACAACTCTGCTTCATTTTTCTTTGACATGATCTTTTCTGCTTCAGACTCCAATTTTTGGATTCTCTCTCCTGCTGAACGGCACTCTTCTGAAAATTGTTCCGTTATTGTCACTTGGGCTTTCTGAAGTTCTATTATCTTGTCGTTCAACTCCTGGTTTAACAATGCTAGTGCATCCTTTTCTGATTTTATGCTTAATAACTGGCCATGAAGCTGCTCATACTGTTTCTCGGCATGCTTAGCTGCAAGGTCTCTCTGCTGTTGGACCAACTTAAAGCAAGAGCCATTAAGAGAGTTTATGTGGTCAAACTTATCAAGGAAATTCAAACTTTGTCTGTCCAATTCAGCCAATTGTGTAGCCAACGCATGAATGAAATCTTCCAGGCTTTTTATTTCCTGGAGTGAAATAGACAATTTGTTAGCAAAATCACTGCCGCTCAATTGGAGGTCACTATTTTCCTTCTCCAAATTTTCTTGAGTGGCCACCAAGAGCTTGATTTTTTCTTCCTTTGCTACCAACCGAAGACGTAGCTCTTCCAATTTAGAGTTCAGATTGTCTGTAGCCAATTGATTGGCTTCGATTGTCGCTTCAAACTTCTTGCACATAGCATCTGCATCAAGAAAAGAAAATTAAATAGAATAATGCCTCCACAAAGCAATAATAAGAATAAGAACAATACCCTGAGAAAATAGCAGACAATAACATCAACAAAATAAAATTTAATTGGTTTAATTCAAAAATAAGACCAAAAAGATTGACATAAGCTTTAAGCATGTTCCTTAAGCAACAAGTCTGAACTTGATATTACATTGTAAATACTATTTCCGTCATATTCCCCTAAGATGTCCATGAACCCAGCAAAAGGATACTTTTCCTTGCCTTTGCCCTCGAAGCATCAAGAAAGAAACTAAAAGAAGGGAAGTTTCGGACTTAAACTATGGTAGATATGAAGCAAAAGCATCTTGACAAAGAGGGTTAACAGAAAACCACCAGCAATGTTCCAATGTTTTGTTCACCTATCCATTATATTTTCCTAGTTTTTGTTTTCTCAACAACCGCAGAGGCTTGAATACAAACACCTTGAAGTAGACAGGAAGTGGTGTAATCATACATTTGTAATAAAACTATAGTTTCTTCTCAGGAAGAGTTAGAACTGATGGCTGCTGCTGCTCAAGAGTCAAAACTAAGAGAACGGTTCAGAGTAGGTGAGAAACTTTATATGAAAGGACAAAAGTCATAAGAAACTCTACATGAAAGGACAAAAGTCATAAAATAAATTAGCAGAGGCAAACAAGAGAAAAAATTGGCACTGACATCTAAGTTCATCACATTGTTCCCTGTCTGGCGAGAAAGCAATCATCATAATGCATGTTAATTACACCTAGCAATTAAGTCTTGAATTCTTCAGAAGTCCCGTAAAATAACAGAAATTCAGCCTTTGCGTAATTTCAATTACCTTTTTCTGCAATGAGATTGGCAGTTCTGCTTTGCTCCTCTGCATAAAACTTATTTCTTTCCTCCTTTTCAATGTTGAGATCCTCAATATCCTTTTCACCTTTAAGCAGGATTTGGAGGTTTTGTGCAGCAAACAACATTATTCAATGGTCAAATAAAGTTCCAAGCATACATCACGCTGACGTATTTGAAAAAAAGTATTGCAGATTACTTACGAGCTTTAATAGTTTCCTCAGCAGAACCTAATTTCAGTGACAGGCTGTTCAGCTGCTGAATCAATTCATCAATAGAATCTGAGCAAGCAGATAATTTGCCTTCAAAAAATTCCTTATCCTTCTCAGCTACACAAGAGAGACAATTAATCAATTACAAAACTAAAACTTGAAAAGCACAACAAAATGAAAACGACCGTGCAGAAATAACAACCATTCTGAACTTGACCAGCCAAGTGCTGTAATGTCTCAGTCAACTGATCACACACAGTCTTAGTCGAAGAAAACTTAGACTCCAGTCCTCCCCATAGCTTTTCATCCTCCTTCTGCTTCACTTTGAGTTTAGCATTCTCATTGAAAGCATTCTGTAACTTGTCCTCTAATGTACGGATATGTTCCATTGATTTCTTCAGCTTAGCGTTCTTAATTAATCACAATGGCAGACAAACAACCATTCCATTTCATCTAATCAATAAGTTGAAGAAACGTTTATGTATATACCTAAAACTTAACAAATAACAAAATTGTTATCCTAATTTTTATACGAACCGCCATCTCAAGGTCAGTTTTCACAGAGGCTTGCTCTTTGACCAGTTTCTCTACAAACAAACATATCAACAACGCAAAAACACTATGAGTAACTATATCGCTTCGAAAAAATAAAAGCATCACTAAACATCTTTCAACCGGAACCTGCAGTAAGTTTCAAGTTAGCGAAACTCCCCGATGAAGATAACTCCGATGACGGCCGCGAAGAGAACGAGAAGGTCTTCACTGATCCGGAGATCGGACCCAATAGCGATGACTTTAATTGTTCAAGGCTCTTCATGCCTGGAAAATTTAGCTTCTGCATCTTCGATTTTTGCTATCAGAAACCCTAGAAATTTTGGTGTCGGAACTCTTCCTCTCTGGCTTTCTCTCAGAGAGTGTGTTTCCGTTTTGGAAAATTTTTGGAGAAAGCCGTTGCTCAGGGTAATGAGGAGGGCGCGAAATAAAGGGGTATTTATAGGGAGTACGACTTATCTTCCTGTAATGTTGTGCCAGCAATGTTACGAAGAATCTTATATAAATGCTAGCATTTTAATGTGAAAAGAGTTGATGTGGATATATTGAAGGAATTACTATTCTATCTAAATACAAAAATATTATTTTTACCAATAAAATACAACGACAAAATTCGTAGTCTCGGCCGGAAGATGTTCAAGATTTTGGCGTTGGGTCTCTAAGCTCTAGACTCCAAATTTCAAACTCCTCAACTCTTACACTGTATTTAGGAGGGATGTTTTAATTGGAATGGAATGGAATGGTTATGGGGGTTTTAAAAAATTGACATTTGTTTGGGATGAATGGAAATGATTGATAGAAGGGTTTTGAAAGGTTTTGGAGGGTTTTGGGGGGTTATTATTTGTATTTAAACTGATGAGGATAGAAACACTCCAATTTGAAGTGTTTATGTAGGTTTCAATGAGAGGAGAGAAAAAAAAATTCTAAGACCAATTATATCCAAGTATTTTATTTTAATACCTATTTTGTCCTTAATAATTTTATTTCACCTTTTTTTTCTCTCTTTCACAAAGCTTCACCATGTGATAAAAAGAAAGAATAGCATCTGTCCCTCTCAGATTATCTTGCTGCTGCATTTTTATTTTTTTATTCAGATTATCTAGAAGTGTTTATATAGTTGTTCATTATTAATTCACAGTATGATAAAAAATTAAACTATAAAAAAATAAATAAAAGTATGTAGTCATATCTAATATTACAAGAATAAATTTGGAATATAATTAATCAACCCATCATAACCCTTCTAGTATAAACAAACACAATTATTTATTAACTTTTCATTTACAATCATTTACGATTTATTCATCCCAAACAAGTTAAAATTTTTATAATCCATTATGTTTCATTCCAGTCCAATCTAATCCATTATTAACACTTTCGATCCATTCCGACCCCCTCTCCCAAACAGAGTGTTAAACTCATTAGCTTGTCACCTCTCCAATTAGAGCCACTTAGGAAATACAGGGAGCTGATTAGGGGAAGGTTGTTGCTACCTACTGTGTACACGATTGGCTGTACACAGCCAACGAGGTGGGGTCTGCTTTTTTATTATTTAATTAATTTTTTTATTTAATCTCCTTTTTTTATTGTTTCTTTTATTATTCTATTTTTTTATCAAGTAACTAAAATTTGACAATGTTCTTATTTGGCAATATAATATTTTTAATATTTTGTTATTAATGTTTAGATATTATTAAAATTCCCTGTTAATGAAATTATATTTTTAATTTTCAAGTTAAATTATATTTTAAATATTTATTCAAATAATTATTAAAATAAATATTATGTATCATAATTCTTAAAATAATATTTTTAATTCAAATATTGACTCACAAAATATTTATATAAAATAAATTTTTTTTATTATAATTTAGATGTTATAAGTAAATAAAATAATAAGTGAAGTGATTTAGAATATAATGAGAGATTAATCATAGAGGGAAGATGGTTTGTTGAGTGAAGAATTAGTAGATTGTTGATGTGACAGACTCATTGACTAAAAAATGAGTTAGTATATTAGAGATGCCATGACAACTCGTTCCTCAAGATTCATTCCTCATTGTGTTAAAAAATACATGCATCATTGTCCACTCCTTCGACACTCAAGTTAGTTCATGGTTCCAACTTAAGAATGAACTAAAAATTAAATTAATTTGAAATGTGAGTATATAATATTTAAAGCTGTTGGATGGTGGATGTTTGCATATAAATTACTTGAAAAATTTTGTGTAAATTTTATTTGTTGGTTTTTGATTAAAACTTTTAGATTTAAACTCTATGTTGGATTTAATAAGCCTAACCCATATCACGTGAATAATCATGCAAAAGATAATTTTATGAAATTCACTTGACTTCAGCATTTTAATTTTGATGTGCACGAAATGCTAGTATTTATTTATTATATAATTTAATTATGAATCGATACTATTTTATGATTTTCAATTTCCAATTTGTTTTTTCCGTGAATAACTTTTTACTATTTTTTTAATTATGTTTTATACAATTAAAACTTTTAGATTATCTTTTTTTGATTTTCAATTATATTTTATTTGATTAAAACTTTTAGATTTCAACTCTATGTTAAATTTAATAAGCCTAACACATATCACGTGAATAATCATATAAAAGATAATTATATGAAATTCACTTGACTTCTGCATTTTAAGTTTGATGTGCACGAAATACTAGTATTTATTTATTATAGAATTTAATTATGAATTGATACTATTTTATGATTTGCAATTTCCAATTTGTTTTTTCCGTGAATAATGTTTTACTATTTTTTAAATTTTTTATTTGGCATCCAACAAGAATTTAAAAAAAATCGTTATAACAATAAATTATAAACATTTCGGTTGACCTTTTTAACATAAACTAAAATAAAAGATATAATAGATAACAATCTTATTGAACAAATTTAACAACATTTGGATACAAACTTCCAAGTTTCAACCCATTTCCGAAAAAAAAAAGTTTTAACCCAGTTATTTTTAACGTACCACTAATAATTTTAATTTAAAAAATAACAAATTTCCCAATTATAAAACTATTATACATTCCCACCACCCATTCCTGCTTATCATCAGGGTCGGAAAATCATCCATCACATCACATTAATGAGTGATACTCGAATTTATTAGTTATAAAATTAATTAATTGTCAATTAATTAGTCATGAGCCTTTTATGAAATTAAGAAAAACTCAATTAAGGCCCACACATATTAGAGTATATGTAGAGAAACACACAACATCGGTAAACAAAAAGGGAGACACTCTCTCCCTCACTTTCCCATCACTCTTGTCACGATCTATTGTTGGACCATGATTAATATACGAGGTGAATCGTCTATAGAAGTCTGACTTATCTTGCACAAACTTTAATATACAGAACTTCTACCCAGAATCATATTCAATTGAATAATAAAACCAAATAAAGGTTTAAACATCATTTAATAAAATAAAAGTTATATAATATCAATTGCAGAAATAATTTCAAATTAAAAGCATTTGAAATAACATAGATAAAAACAAAAACAAAAATCAATCACACAGGAATTCGGTGTAGAGCCTCTAACAAATCATACAAATGAAATCTGATCAAAAGAGCATTGACCGCAACGTCAGAATACCACACTGAGCATCAAACGCCAAAGATCGCAGTCCACAATAATCACCTGCAAGATGATAATAAACAGGGGACAAAACAAAAAAAGGGGGTCAAACCCAGTGAGACACAACACTCCAAATTGCCTCATATGTACCTCACAAAGATTGTTTTGAAAACAGTTCGAAAATACCACATGCAAATACAGTCAACATATATATATATATATATATACACGCTACATGCGTAATAGCGATTCAAAAACCGTTTCGAAATCGTTCACAATCAAAGCAAACAACATGCATTAAATCATTCGACACTAAACCAAATTCTTTTTAGTATATTTCCAAAATTTTGTCAACACTAATGTGTTTTCAATAACAAAGCAAAACTCTTCCAGAAGCGTTTTATCTCATCGGAGATCCAAAAATAAAACCCTTTTTAAGGTTATACCAAAAACTTCAGAAGTCAAAAACTATTTTTATCTTTTATCGAAAATTCCAATCCATAGTTCAAAAACCTTTCTA
>CAODLS012996431.1:0-7500 GCA_948243855.1 Flueggea neowawraea
AGGAGAGAATCCAACTCGCTCCAAGATAGAAACTTCCACTGGCTCGTCTGGACCAACATCCAAGCACTAATAAGGAGTAGCCTTGGAGATTGTTAGAGCGTTTGGAAGGGTAACCTCGGGAAACTCAAGATAGACAGACTAGCCCGATTCACCACAGTTTGTGGAGGGCTCTATCGAAGAAATAGATCGATATGGAGGGGAACTCACACTTTCCGGGGTCAGTCAAGTGAAGATATTGTTCTTTTCCACCTGCTTCTTATAAATAAGAGTTGCTTCAGCTGTCTAGCGCTTTTGCCTTGCTTGCCTTTGATTACTTCTTTCTTTTTCTTGGAACTGGCTAAAAGCAGGCTTTCTCACAAGACGCTGGCTTGCCCTCTTTAGGAGAAAAATGCAGACTTTCAAAGTCTCTCCCACTCGACGAATCCCTCTCTCTTTGGTCGAGTTCTTTCATACCTCTTAACTGCAAAGCACCCATTTCACCGTGTGTCGGCGGGCTTATAATGATTTAGAAAGGTGAGGCACTCTCTCTCTTATCTTATTCTTATAAAGGCTATTTTGTTTAGGCTATTTTGTTTGGCCTTGAAATAATCCCATTCGAGACATCTTCTTTTGTGCGTGGCCTTGATCGGATAATTGCTGCTTAAAGAAGCAGTGAACTTCCTTCCTTCGATAGTAGGAAAGTTTCTTAGGCGGTCTGAGGATACCAGCTTCGCGGGACCACAGTCCAACTCAAGGCTAAGCTTGACGGTCCTCTCCTCTTACTTAACTTAGATGGAGGAGATAGTAAGCAAGTTCTCTATTTTCTTTCCCCAGGTAGGAAGACTTCCAGGGCTTGGAATGATTACTTGAACCGGTAAAGCAGTTAGAACCACACTTCCATTCACTCACGGAACAATAAAAAGACTTGACATCGCTCCTCACTCAACGAAGACGGAAAAGAAGGAAAGATTCTTTGATCCGCTAGACTGGAACTCTAAGATAGCACTGGCTTAGGTACCAGCTCTTGTGCTTCTTAGAGAATCTTTCCCTTACCGCAGAGCTATTTTCAATATGCTCCACCGTTAGAGAAGAAAGGTGCAGCGGGCGCTCATTCGTATTCAATTTGAGTCGAGAAATCCCTCCTGGGCTAAATTAAATTAGTATGCATTTAAGACGGGCTTAATGAATAACTAGTAATCAAATGGAGTGTTTCCACTGGTCAAGTAGTCCCGCGAGCCAGCCAATAGAGAAATTTACAGAGATTACGTTGTCCCAGCCGCTTAAGCGGGATTAGATCGGGAGAAGCGAAATTCGCAGAGGAGCAAGAAATAGAAGAATTTCCTTTCTAACTCGTTAAAGTTTTCGAGCTGTATTTGACAGCCTCCTTGGAGATATAAGCATATTATAATTATATTCATATTCTACTAGTGAGTGCTATTTTGGCACATATCCAATGTATGTAACCTGGGACGAAGTGTTAACAGAGAATGTAAGGAGATTTTCCATTCACATCCATCATCCATTGAGGTTTATTTTTATCAAATTGGATGGCTATAAACTGGAAGGAGACTGCCTGGGAACTCTGAAAAGACCTGGCATATGCCCTTAATTAACCTATATCGATGAACTGGATTGTCAGTCCTTCCTCTCTAGGCTTAGGCTGCACATCTTAGATCCGATTCAAAATTCTATTCCTCAAAAAATGACCTTTTCCATTCAAAAAGAAAATAAATTGAATGATCAGGCGGTCAATCAAAGAGTTGGGGAAGGTCTCACGCCAAAAAGAAAAGCAAAGACTTTGTGCTCTCCGCTTATGCTCAGTCAAGCTGACTTCTGCCTTCGCTTCGTAAACTCTGCAAAGCAGCTTCGTTCCTTAGTCTAACGAATTCAACCAAAGGGAAAGTTGCGGCAAAAAGCTCCTTGCTCGGCCTTGCCTTAGCTTTTCTTGTCTAAGGGCAGCCAACTGCACGTTGCCTTAGCCTATCCTTGTCCATGGTAGTAGAGCGCTCCTTACCGCTCTGTGGGTTAGGACAAGGGTCAGATATCCTTTTAAGTTTAAGATGGATTTAGCCAATCCCAGTTTTCAATCCAATCCTCCGGTGTAATTCCTTAGCCCTGTGTACCCCTTTTCCCGTCACGACTTAGCCGTTCGTGAATCTTTATACCGGCCGAAAGCAAGCAGTACTGATCAGATCCCATCATCTTATCATTAAATGAATCTTCTCATTTTTGGCTAATCTCAAAGCCTTATGCTTTAGCGCGGAATATCCGTATAGAGGGGGACCCCATAGCTCCAAGAGGAATGTAACGATAAGTTATACTTTAGTGGAACGAGTATAAGAGCTTGTTCGATAGGAAAAAGGAAGAGATTGTTAAGCGTTAAGCGAAACCTCATCTTTGAAAGACTAAGCTGCTAGAATCGGTTGCTATTAATATTAAAGAGAAGGGCTTGCAGGAATTATCCCACATTCCGGGGGTCCAGGAGGAGAGAGAAAAGTATCTAAAGCACTGAGGATGTTTAGATAAAAGAGAGTGACTAAGGACACTTTTAGATCCATCATTTTTGAAAGTCCAAGAAAGACCTGGAAAGAGGTAAGGGTGTGACGGTAGATCCTAAAATGGAGCTCTGCTGACAAGTGGAGGGAGGGTGGTAACTCAACCAAGGGGCAGGAGGTTCTGGCGGGTTGGAATCGGGGCGGTTGGGAACTAGACCAGTGAGCTATTACGCCTAGTCACTAAGTAAGCAGAGACTTCGTTCTTCACTCACGCGATATTGCTAGGTCAGAAAAGCGATAACTCGAGTGCTGATCCTATTCTCTATAGATGAATTCACTGAGAAGTAGATCCCACCTAGTAGTAAGCAATCCGCTAAAAGCAAGCAAAATCTTCCTAATCTCGTAGTCTTCTTGAATAGCGGCACATAAAATACGTGTAAGAAGCCTGAGATTGACCGCGGTCACTAACTGAAAGCGGCCTCTTTGATGCGCTAAGGATGAATGAAGCAAAGAGAAATCTGCTATGCCCTTTTGCTGGGTCAGCTCTTACAATTACAAGAAGTAAAGCAAAAGCCAATGGCGCTAGGCCGGCAAGAAGATCAACTAATGATCTTCTAATTAAATTACTAAATTCGCTGCTTGCCTGGGCTGTATATAGCCCACGTCGAACCACAGTCGCTGGAGTTCGCTTCGACAAGCATTGAACGTAGGCTTATGCTGCCTTACAGATTTCATCTATTGAAATAGAATGGGGTGGGTAGGTATGGCATACGGCTAAACCTTTGATATATCGTCCATCCCATCTGTATTTCGGGCTACTAGTTTAGAGATTCAGAGCAATCTGGGTGAAATCATCCCACGGAGTAAATCCTAAATAATAAATAAGTAGAGTCTTTTTATCAATCTAACAATTTCGTGAGAAAAGAAATGATCCCAGGTGTTCGCGAGGTTGCTGTTTAGTCTAGTCAAAAGGTGCTCGCCTATAGTAAGCCGAAACGGTCTCGTGCAAGCCGGTAACCATTTGATGGTGAAAAGAGTCCTCGTGCCACTGGGCGAAGCCGGTTTAGTCGATGGGATATCATTTATAACACAGATTTTGAGGGGCTTATAGACGGTTCACTTTCGTGCTTCTCTCTGTAGTAGCCACTCTTGATGACCCCGTACCTATGGCATATACCCTAAGGGCTGACTCCATCATGTCTATGGGTCTCACTCTTTTTTCAGCCTATCCATCTGTTGGCTCTATTCCTGCTACTGCTCTATCGGCATGTCTCATTGCAGCTAGCCATGAAGCCTCAAGGAAAGATGTACTTCTGGTTCTTGTCCGAGAGAAGCATACGTTCGGTTCATCGCATACACGGTAGGCGCACACCAGGAATCGGTTCCAGTCGAGAGAAGAACTTGTGAGAAAGAGGCGTAGATTAAGCTCGTCTCCTGCTCTCTATTGCTGCGAATTGAGATTGGCCTCTGTTCCAATTAGATGTTCAAAATGCCTTCCTGAACGGGGACCCACAGGAAGAAGTTTACATGAATCCTCCACCCGGTTGTGTAAGGGGGGGAGGGAGAACAAGGTTTGCAGACTTTGAAAGCTATCTAGGGGCTCAGCTCAAGCAGTCTCCCAGGGCCAGGTCGGAAACTGAGGCCCGAGTAGAACTCCTTATATCAATAATGATATGGAAAAGAAATCCCGGAAAAAGAGAGAAAAAAAGAGATCTTAAGTGCTGTTTTTGAAAGGTACTGGCGACGAAGTCCAAACAGGATACCAGCAGAGTCCGACATCCATAGGAATATCGAACATCCTACGAATATACCGTTTACACAGCAGCACACACTACTCTGTACGGGGTTGTAGGCTTGAGTTAGAGTCCGTATCCCGTACTACTTGCCTGCCTGGAGTAGGAAAGAGTGCGATCTCAGTTTCCTAGCCAGTCACAGGGAGACCACGAGGGTCTTCCTTATGGTTCGCTATAGTCCATTAATAGGTCTAAGAATCCTTCTTGTCCGGTAAGCAAGCAAGGCGAATGACCTTTAGTAATTAAAAAAAGCCCTTCGTCTCGCCACAACACAAGCTGTGGTATAATCTGTCTATACCTCACTCGGTTCAGTAAGATATGGTTTAATGTGTGAGGCCTCGCTTCACTAACTGAAGTCGCTTCCTCGTGAACTCCGTTAGCTAGGCGCCCCTCTCCAAGTAGTCAGGCTTTCTCTTATATACGATACCTACAAGAGATCGGGGAGCACACGAAGCGAAGGAAAGACAGGCCCGCGTAGTATTAGATAGAGGTATTACCCGGCCCTATGAAACTACAGTAGAACTGCCTTCTGCCAGTGCTTCTATTGAAGAAGTTGACTGAGACTTGCTGTGGGGTTTACCGTGGTCTCACTCAAGAGTTTAGCTGTTGACCAGGGATGAGCTTTAGCTACGATTCAATGAGTCCGATGCTGGTAGGTGGGGATATGATTCCAAAGGCTATGGCAGGGCGGGCTAGATGAAACAATTTCTTCTTCCTAGAATATCCATCTTACATGCCAGAAGCGCCTTGCACACTGCCCTTTCTTTTTTTTTTCTTGGGCCTGGGGCCTGGGGGGCTTACTCAAAACAAGAATACCACCCATCTATTTCAAGGGCGATTCTTCTTTTCGTGGTTCGTGCTTACCTAACTAACCCTATTACTAAGTGCCACCCTTGCTTGGAAATGCAGGGTATGGGTTTAGAAGCCCCTCCCCTACAGGAGCACCACCTCCAATGTAGAAATATTCCATGTCTCCTCCGCCTGCTAACAACTCCTGCTAACAAGACAAGACCCATCTTTGCTTTTTGCTGCTGGTTCGCTACTGTCATACCTAGTTATTCCTGCCTTAAAAAGAGGCTGCAATAGACTCGCTCAGTCGACCCTTCGCTCCCGCTTCCTTTACCACTGACAGGACTATCTCTTCCGGAAGCCAAGCCAGTGCCCTTTGCTAGCCAGTTAGTAATCTCTCTGTCGCCAGTGCCCGTTGCTAGCCGGTTAGGAAGTCAGCTCCGTCTCAAGAGTAGCTCGCCAGCAGCTGTAGGAGAAACTGCAATAGTATGGGTCAACTTGGCCAAGTATTGATGATTTTCTTTCGTTAGGCGAGCAAGTCCGGATAGTAAACCACTGGATCAATGCGAGTAGTCCACCACTGGAACAATATCTAGGAATGCTTGGTGCCGGGAAGGAAGGGAAGGGGGCGAGGAAAGCACAGAGGTATTGCTTTGTAGACAATAGAATGGATTGGGTTTCCGGTAGCATAGAAAGGATTTGATTGAATAGGACTCGCCACTTCCACGAGGGAGGGATAGCTATGCCCGACCGGTCTTGTTTTCGGTGCAAATTCCGTGATCGGTACCGGTGCAAATGGACTCCGTTAGTAGACCAAACCACCAAAGATGGATTCTACGGCAACTTCTAAACGCAGAAACGAATTGGATCACTTGAAATGTACTCTGCCAAGGGAATTCACTGAAGTTTTCTAAGCATTCAAATTGGCCTTTTAACGAAAACTCAAATAGGGCAGGCAGTGAAGGAAGCCCCGTCTCTGTATCTGTATCTGTAGGGGTAGGAGAAAGATGAAAGACTCCACTTTTTTATATATCAATCTCAACTGGCTCCTCATATAGAATGATTTGAACCCACCCCTATAAAGGGACGAGTGCCTAAAGACCGTCCATCTTCAGATTGAGCCCTATTTTTTCCTATTACTTTCTTTTTTGATACTCCCTTCGCGGATCTCCCCTCTTATCCAATCAACTAACTGTCCTAGGCCGGGAAATAGCGTTCCCGGAATAAGCTTTCGCCGCCCCTAGCTCCTAGCTCGACTGTCTTCTTTTGAAGACCAACGAGACTACTTGGTGAGGAAGGAATTTTGTACAAACTCAGACTTTGAATGGATCGCATTTCATCCTAACTCTCAGAAGACCAAGCATGAATAGACGTAGGCAGGGCATAAGAATCTCTCATTCCTAAGCACCCTAGGGAAAGATGAATAACCTTTGCATAGAGCCGCACTCGAAAGAAAGATTAGTAACCTTCCCAATCCTCTACCGGTTTTGAAATAATTCCAGTCAGTAAAGTAATCCAGTACCAGTAGAAGAAGCCCACATACCCGCTCTCCTCCTCCACCCCATACCTGAGAAGATATAGGGTGGCCTCGCCTTAGAAGGCTACAGGTGAAGCCCACCTTTCACACCTCCGGCAAACTACCCAAGACCTGACGAGAGATCTCTCCCTCTGGTCTCTTCGATACTTTGAGAACAGCGAGAGCAGAATCCGAATCAGACTTTCAGATGTCACTTTCTTTCCTTCCTAACTAAATAAATTCCCTTTAGCCTTCCGCTCCTAGTCCGCTTTCTAATAAGATAATATCGCTTTGTCATTAAATTCTTCCAATTCTCCTGCTAAAATGCCAAAACAAAGACGAATTCAGTCGCTAAGGGCTCGCTGCCTTAAGGTATTCCTTTACCCCTAAGTAAAAAGCAACCCGGAACCACCACGAACAGCGGAGTAAGCTCTCACGACGGCCTTCCTTTCTTCGGCATTCATTCGTCTCAAAAGAATCTTGGGCTACGCTCCTTGCGACTACGGGTGAGATAAGCAATCCTCCTTCTAGGTCGTCTAAGGCACTAAGATCTATTTCTTTCATACCACCAGGAAGCCTAGCTACTTTCTTTATCGGTGACTAAACTAAGAAAACTTTCGCTAGCAATTCTTTTTCACAGCTTCAGTAATAGCTGGCACTCCTAAAGCAGTTAACCAGATGTGGGATCTTTCCCAATATCCTCTACGCCTACTTCTCTTCCGAATCCAAGACTTGGTTCAAACTTTCAAGCAGTCAGCAGCACTGACCGCTATTCCATAGATAGCATAGAGTTCTTACACAGCGGCCTAATAGGCTAGCCCAGGAAAGCAGTCCTATTTCATGTGTTAAGCATAGTGACATCAGATCGTTTTCTTTAAGTTGGAAGAGTGCCCGAGGACGAATCGAACTTAGATTCAAAAGAGTGCGA
>CAODLS012997078.1:0-15741 GCA_948243855.1 Flueggea neowawraea
TATATTCAAATTTCAATTCCCAAGGAGCGTCTTGATTTTGTCAGCTAGTCCAGCTCTCCTCATCTGACTCCTTTGTATTTTCATGCTTTGTGCGTGACTCAGTATTCTGATATTCTCTTAATTCATGTCAGAGAATATTCCCTTTTTGAAGTTCTGACATGCTGCAACAGATTTTGGCTTTACTTCAATCACATGTCATCTCCGTCTACATGCGTTGCATTTTCCTTTTGCGTGCGTTGAGCTCTGCTTTAAAGATCACATCTTTGCTCATCAACGCGCACACCATTCATCTCGGCGTGCATCTGCGTGCCCTGGCTTTCTCTTCATCAGACTGGATGCTCGTCAACATGCGTATCACCAACTACTACGTACGTAGAGAAAGATCTGATGCTTTCTGCCTTCACTGCCATACACGTCTACGTACTTTGTAGGCTCTGTTGTGTACGTAGAACATAGTTGTGTGTCCTTCAACGTGCTTAGATGACTTATAAGATGCTTTATGGGTAGATATGAGCAAGTCTGCAGCTTTGCACCTATTTCATTGATGTTTTGCATTCATCATCAAAAACTGAACTTAACAACAAATACTATTGTTTCTCCAACACTAGTTAAAGTATGTTTTGATCAATTATAAACTATATTTAAATATATTATACACAAATTTATAAAAGTATTTCAATTGTTATAAACTATATTTTTTATATATATTAGAGTTTTTAATCAATTAAAAAATAATGAATATATTGTTAATTTTTTTTTAAAATTAAATATAGATTGTAGAGTTTATGATCAATTAAATATTAAGTATATTACACAAATGGCACATGCCACAACCCAGCCTGACAGCCCCACTTAGCCACAGCCTAACCCGGTCACCCCTCTCTTACACACTCATCATACTACAAAGTCACAGCTTGATACTCTCCAGTCTCCACTCTTCACAAAAAAACCTAGCGCCGCTCTTCCTTCCATTAACCTTCATCTTGTCCCGGTGATTGTCTCTTCATCCGCATGTTCTTCCTTCAACCCTCGGGCTTCAACTCTTCCTTCATGGTACATACAAATTTCTTTCATCTACCTTGTTTTGTCTCGGTTTAATCAAGACAAAGTTCTTCTAAATTAAGATTTATTTTTTTTTTTCAGAATATTGGTATTCTTCATCTTGTTGTTTTGAGTAAAGATTTGATGGGTGTCAAAGCCAACAAAAATAAACTTACTAAAAAAAACTGTAGACAGTAATGAGCAGGGTCGAATCCATATAGATCAGTAAAAAAATTTTATTGCATAAATAGAAAATAAAAATTAAAGACAAGAATTAATTAAGTGCTAAAGTTGAGAAAACAATTAAAATAAAATTTGCAGTAAAGAAAGCAATGAAAATTCAGAGCAATTAATTGAAAGGAAAAATCAATATGATGAAAGCCTAGTCAAAGTACTTCTCTGTTTAATTCATTGAACTAATCATTGACACAAAAGATGATATCCAGCTATTCAAATAGATTGGTTATAGTTGTCAGCAACCGCTATGAACAACCAGCCTCTACTTACTTCGTTGATAATTGCAGGACCTCTGACAAATTATTTTCCTTGTCAGTAAACAACCCCTGAGACTTCTGACAGGATTTAATCTATTAACAGTATTAAGAATTAAAGAGATCCAATCCAAGCCAACAAATTATTTAATTCCATAACATAGAAGATGTGCAACCACAAACAACTACGCTATTCACTACTTAGGCTAGAAACTAACAAAACGTCGCATTCCTAAATAGCAGTTTATTATCATGTCAATCAATCAACATGCCATTATTGAATTAATCAACACAACAATAATATAACAAGAGGGCTTAGGAATTAAATAGATATTCAAAATAGTAAAGACAATTTAAGAACAAAGTCTCACAATTCATTTGAATTAAACATCAAAGTACCTCAACTAGAGATGAATTTAGTTACACATAGTAGATAAAGAAAACCACAAAAGTTCAATAAGAGTTGTTGTGAAACATCATTGTTCAGAGAGGAAAAATAGAATAGAGAAGCTTACAAAATAATAATAGAGTGTTTATATATGGGTCTCCTCTGAAACCTAATCCTAATAATAATAAAACTACCAAAATAACAATAATTGTATGGTTCCAGCAGTAAACACAAATAAAGGGCTTCTATTTTCTTCCATCTAGTTCTAATTTTGAGGCCCAAACTTTCAAAACACGCGGTCCAATGAAATAGCAACAACCCATATTTCGAAGCACATATGACATGGTCATATCGTATTCCATTCTAGACCCAGCTTTGCATCAAAATAGTGTCGTTTTTGCCCATTTTTCCTTACCCATTCACCTGAACAACAAACACAACATAAAACACATAAATGACAGTAATTTAGCATGCAAAAAAATGTAAAAAACACAAAATAAAACATGCAACAATTACAACTTATCAAATCTCTCCACACTTAAACGATGTTTGTCCTCAAGCATTCAACAACTCAAAACTAATCAAGAACCTCAATTCCTAATCCCCCTTTTTACCCCCACATCATGTACTACCCAAATTGATATGCACCGAAGGTTCAATATAAGACACAACTAACATCATGTTAGCCAATGATCTTAGAAAGATCATCCCCACACTAGTAATGCCCCTAAAAAAGGGTAGCGGAATCCACACCCTCACAAGTTACACTTTATCTCTCAAAGTGTTTAGGTCAATTGTTTACGGTCAAATCGACCCATAGTAAGTCTTTCCAAAACTTGGTGTTCAGTCATATCGTAACCACTATAAGAATTTAAACCCAAACACTGATCAAAAAGAGTTTAAATTCACAAAGTTGAGAATGGGGCTAGAATAAAAGGTTTAATAAGTTGAGAATAAACAATAAAAACGAGTGACACATGCTAACTACCATAACCCACAAAGTTGATTGAAACCAATATAAAATTCATGTCCTTCCTTTGTCATATCAAGGCTGCCTAAAATACTTCACTTTATCGAAATTGCTTTTCTAATTTTCTTCAATTTATTCTATTTTCTTCACTTTTTTTCTTTGTTTTTCTTAAAGAATAATAATTGCAATATCACATTCCCAATACATAATTCACACTTGGGAAGCCGTGATTCTTTGGAAAATAATTAACAAAATCACATGTAGTACATATCCAATTAAGCACCAAATCACATCATCAACATAAGAAACCAATTAGCAAGTCTCACTAATAAAAACCTCTTAACTTAGGGTGCAAAGGTTAGAGTTTAAGAACAAAATGATGTTGGTTGATAGGGTTTAAAACAAGAAAAAAGTCTTAGGCTCAAAAAGGGTAAACTAAGGATTGATTAAATAGGTGGATACTCAAACAAGTGGTTAACAAACAATACTTTTTGGTCATTTTGGTGTCTCAATTTAATAAGTGTGGCATTCGAAATGCACTTCACAAGTAGTTCCAGCAGGGTCCTACTATGAATGATGACTACACACATCAAGAAAATAAAAGTGTTTGACGTCTCAATAACTAACATGGGTATATGTGAATTCAAACTAATCATTTTCGGCTCTATTACTAGGGGCTGTCTACTATTGAAACTAAGGTGCATAGAAACTCAAGTCATACAAAAGTGGGTATATAAGGAATTTTAGACCTTAAGACACTTGAAGTTTTAAAGTCTTAAATTTCAAGGACAATCCCACGTAAAACAAACAAAACTAAGTAGGGAATGCATGCAATAATAGAATGCAACATACAAAATGCAACGAAAATGAAAACATGACAAAAAATATTTAAGAAACAGTTTCAACATGCCTTAGACTTGGTCCTGTTGTATGCAATACCAGAATTATAAACATGCAAAAAAAGACAAAATGCACATGCAACACCATGCAACTATGCAACACACAAAATACAAGGCATAAAAAAACAAAAATCACAAAAAATCACGAAACATTTTAACCAAAAAACACAAACATAACTCACAAAAAATCATAAAATACACAAAAAAAAATGTTAAACAAATAAACACACATGGTTCCCCTCCCCACACTTAAACATCACATTGTCCTCAATGTGTTATAGACAACATAAAGTAAAAGGTGAGAAGGAAAAAGAAATGTTTCTCTGTGTTTAATATGGAGGGTAGCATTGACAAGGCTGACGAATGGCCATATTGTATGCACTCTCTGCGACCCTACACTTGCTCTCCAAATTGATCCTGAATTATTTGTGCTCCACTTATACCACTAAAATTAAACTCTGAAATCACACCAAACTCAAAACAAAAAGCAGTCAAATCAACCAAAAATTGGGACGAAATGTGAAGGCATCAAAACAAAAAGAAATAAAATGTACTAATATAAACTAAAATTGAAAGGAAAACAATATAGACCTTGGGTTGCCTCCTAAGAAGCGCTTTTGGTGGGGTGCCAACCGATCAAAATAATATGAACCTGCGCAGAAACAATAACCGAGTAAAGTGGTAAGCAGGGTCGATCCACAGAGACCGATAAAGAGTTGTTTACTTGTCAAAAACAAAAATTAAATAAAATGACTGAAAATTAAAATATAGCCAAGATAAAAAAGTAACAGAAATAAAAGATTGCAGTGAAGAAAGAAGTTAATCACAAAAATGAAAGTAACGAAAATTCAATAGTAATAAAAACTTAGCTAAGATACTTCTCCGTTTAATCCAATCAGTTGAAGACGGATACGAAAGATACAGATTAAGTATTCAAATAGACAGAGTTATAGCCAATGGTGGCACACTTAATTAACCAATATCTTTTTACCTGTTTGATAGCCCCGGGCCTAACCACTAGACAACCTTTGGGACGCCCTAACAAGGTTTAATTTACTACAGCAGTACGAATTAAAGGGACCTCTATCCTAGCCAGTGAAACCAGAAACGTTGTGATTCTTTTAAACCAGACTATTCAGTTCCATAACAATGAACAATGCCCAAACCACACATAAATTCACGTTATTCGTTACCTAGATTAGGACTAATGTGAAGCACTATCAATTCTAAATAACAATATATTATCTCAATCAATCAACCAACGAGCCTTTGTCAATCAATTAATCAAAATAATAATGAAGGAACTCAAACATAGAAACTGAATAAATACTTGAAATGTTTTATGACAATTAAAATAAAGGTCTTACAACGTCAATAGATCAAACTTCGAAAGCACCTTAATTAGAAAGGTGATTAGTTACACATGCTAAGGAGAAAGAGAGCACGAAAAATACAAAGAATGGCAGTTAACTCCAAAAATGCGTGAATGAGAATGAGAGAGAAAAAAGAGACGCCAACCACAAAATATGAGTATATATATGGTATCTCCTTAGAAACTTAATTCTAGTCTAATTAAACTTCCTAAAATAACAATAATAACCCTAAAAATATTGTTCCAACATAAAATCTGAGTAATAAGCCTTCAAGCACGTCCAAAACATGGCCCATCTAGCTAGGCTAAAGAAATGGTATCTAGGATTGGGTGTTCTCTCCGCTAAACTAGCTTGGAGCCTCTTTCAAGGTCTTTTAAGCCATCCATACATCAAATAAGAGGGTCCTCTCGGCCTCACTTAAATTAATTAGGGTATTTAGTATAGTGAAAAATTTCATCGAACACCTTATGGGCATAGATATATCTATATCCTAAACCTCACAAATTTAATGGTTGTGCCTCATTTAGTCTTTATCTCTCGATTCATGAACTAAACTTGTTAAAACTACAACCTATGTGAACAATCTAAGTCATAATCACATTAAACAAATCATTAAATCAGCCCAACAAGACAATAGATAAAGAACATTAACAAACACACCAAGTCCAATTAATATCATAGCAAAATCATCATCCTTAGCCGACATCTTTACACCCCAACTAAGAAAATTAAGCTAACATGATGAAATCAAAAATAAAAATATTGATATCCATTAAAAATAACTTAAAATCCAAATACAAAAGAGAAAAAGATTGAGAAAACAAAACCCAATAAGCCTTGATGAAGAATTTGCAACAAGGAAGTTTTGGTTGATTGATTTCCTCTCTCCTTTCTTCAAAAATTCCTAAATTGTTCTCGAAATGAAATGATGATCTAAGGGTGTCTAAAGATGTGAAAAAGAGGATTTTTATATCCCTTGTCCAAGTCACAAAACCTTACAAAATATCTCCCAAAGATGTCACTATACATGTGCATTGGTCCTCACTCTTTTTGTCATCATTCGGAGAACTTTTTGGGCACATGCAACGTGTGACGGCCGTGACACTTTTATTTTCACATTTTGGCATCATTTTTGGGCGCTACGACCGTGGCACTTGGTGACCACAGCCATGACACTTTTTTGCCCCACTTTTCCTTCAATTTCTTCATTCAATCATGCACCGATTCAAAACCTTTTCACTTTGCAACATTTTCCCATCATTTTCTACTCATTTTCTTCACATTTCTTTCATCCTATAAATATCACAAATATGATATTAAATTTATTATAAAAGTATGATTTGTAGAACAAAAATATATAAATTATTGTTTGATTTATCATATATATTTAGCATATATCAAAGGTACATTACCATCTTCTCCGAGAAAAAGTGTTGCCAGGGGATATCAAGATGAGGTACATCAAGACTGAAGGCCAAGTTGCTGACATATTCACTAAAGGGCTTAATGAAGCTATTTTTGAAGAGTTCAGAAGGCAACTTGGCATGGTGACTCCATGGAGACTAAGAGAGAGTAGTCGACGAAGGGGAGTATATAAAATCACCGGCTATCTCTCTTTCTAGAATAGTCTTCAATTTTCCAAACAACTCAAATTGCTTCCAGGTTGTAGAAACATCTGTCTATAACTTGAGATAAGCATGAGTTGATTTTTTCTATTCAAAACCGTCATTGAAAGTCGATTAACAAAAGCTATAAAATAGGAGTGTGGTTCTTCATTTTGTGAGTACAAGAAGGTGAGTGTCCAATGCAAATAAGAAGTGAGTGTTAGTGTGTGAGGTGTGTCAAATAAAAAAAGTGGAGGGTGTTTGAGTGCGAAACAAAGTAAATAAGTGGAGTGAGTTTTGTCCTCCATTGCAAAATTTTGTAACATTATTTATGCTATCAATACAAGCTTTGCTTTAATTATTAAAAATTCTACATCAACCTCCTTGTCCAAAGCCATGGCTGGTAAACTTTCGTAATCATGCTGTGACATATACGCGTTGCAACTTGTTTACAGCTTTCTTACGCGTTGCAACTTGTTTACAGCTTTCTTTGTTATACCTGGTTTTTGTTCAGTGTATGAAAACTGCTAAGGGTGCAAGAAATTGCCTAATTTTACAAAATTTTAGGGGGGAAATTTGCCGAATGTGCAATTTTTCTCTAGTTCCGATTTGGTCCTCCTTATGTTATGATTGGTTTCAGGAAGTCAGATCAATCATTTTTATTACAGGACTCTGATCAACACTAGGTTTCTACATATTGACCAAAACTTGTGAGATTGTCGTCACTTCAAGCTTGATATCACTGAACAAACGGTAAACTTCGAGTTATAGAAAATTCAATTTCTCTTATTTGTTTAAATTGAAAATTATTTGGTCGGTCTTGATTCTAAACAAAACCTCACCGTTGATGTTTGCACTGAGAAGCGAGATCTTCTTAAACTTTAGAACGTTTAAGGTCACCTGCTAAATTGAACAAGTCTAATTACAGCTCCGACGTTTCTTTCTTTCTTTTTCTTTTTTTTTTTTCTCTGAGCAGTTTCCATGGTTTGATGAATTATGTTGCAGATAACTTGGTGAAAAACGTAGCCATTGGACAAGTTCCAATCAAGTTCAAGTCAGTCTCAGCTCGGACAAGAATTGTGTTTCCACTTCATCGTACCGTACAAGGAGTGACTTCGGAACTTTTTAACGAGATTTCCTTTTCGTTTTCCTTTTTAAGTGCGCGAAAATATCTTGTGGTATAAAAATTCCCCTATTTTGCTGGTATCTTGTTGTTCGGAGTTCTTCTCCTAATTTGCTAAGTCAATGGTTCAGTGGCTTAGTTTTTAATCAATTTTTTGGCTCAACAAAAAGAAAGAACAGTTTACTACTTATTAGCTATCTGTTGTACGAGAGGAAGAATAATTGGAAATCCCTAGTTGCCCGTCTCGCAAGTGAAGATTGCACATTTGGAAAATAAAAATTAAAGGGCCATATAGAAAGAAGAAAGATAAATAAGGATAAAAATGCACCTAGCAACTCTAGCATTTTCATTGATATAAAAAATATTCTAGAAATTTTGAGACGGATTTACTTTTATAAAATGAAATATACAATTAAGAATAAAACTGTAAATGAAATTGTATGCAGAAAAGTCTCACCAATCAATTATTATTCATCTTCCGATTATTCAAGCAGTTAAATATACAATTCAACTGGTTCACGAGGCGTGGGTTCGAGTGGGAGCGGCGTCAAAACCAAGTAGCCCTGGTTGTCGTGGACCCGTATCGCGCAATAGAACCAGTTGTCCCCTCAGCTGCTTGCCTCACTGAGGTGTTACGGTGACCGCATTAATGCGCGAGCTCAAGTCCGCTGTCGGTGTCAGCTATGACTCTCGGGAACATACTGTAGCGGGAAGATAATGTCTGTATAGTAACGCACAACAGAAGTATACTACTACTGATCACTCCCTGACTCCCTTTTTTATCGTCAAAAAAAATACAATTCAACGTCAAAAACAATATAACATAGAGAGATCTGTTTATTTGTCATATCAAAATTATCTTAAACTGTGATGATACTGTTGTACAAATAAGCGTGGCAACCAAAAAATAATTGTTGCAGTTGACCAAATGTAGTATGTTATAGCCCCCAACAGAGTGTTTTTATTTTTCTTTTGGGAAAAAAAGAATCATTGCTATTTCAACCCTGTAAGCCTATAGGCAGCAAGGATATGATGCATGAGGGTGGGGGACAGAAGTTGGCTTACTGATTATCTTCCAGAATTCCTACAAGGCACTTCTCCAGCAAGAATTCTGCATTCACCCAAGCATGATATTTATCTATAAAAAAATTAAGGACAGCAATTCCTGCTGCAAATTGTCCAAATTGAAGAATGGCAAAAGAGAAAATATATTTTGCAGACATCTAATTCATATTTTATTTTTTACCGTAAAGCACAAATTTAGAGGATGAATTCTCAAATGAAACATTGATGTATGATTTTTGTGGCGGAACATTGGGGTTAATACGAAAATTTTGGTAATGAATGAAACGAGAAAAAAGGATACTGAATAAAGCTGTGCAGTCTTTTCCAACTGCCTTCATCAGCATGTCAACACCTGCAAACAGAAATTCATGAAAATAAGCCAACGCATATAGCATTCAACTTTACTTTGAATAAGAACCAAAAAATCCCATTTTTATTAAAATGTGGCAAATATATTTTCATGAAATTATATGTTGGAACAGAGTAGCTTATATACAGCCTATGGTAACCTGCGGTTAACTGTTTCAAATAAAACATGGCTCACGCAAAAGTGCGAGCCATGATACTTATAAATCCATTTTTTAGATGCAAAGGTGAAGTAATTAAAGGTTGTAACTTCTGTCAAATTAGTTCCAAACTTTAGGAGAATAGAAAATCCTCCATCAAATGTTTGAATAAGCATAAAAACAAGGCCTTACCTCCAGGACGAAATTTCATGTACGGAGACAAATTGTACACCCGACCCTTTAGAATAGTCCACATGGAACCTTCTGTTTAGTGTTGCTTGACTTCATTCATTGAAATGAGTCTCCAATTAGACTGTCCCTTCAACCCTGGAACACAAGTTATGCAGTCAAGAAACCTTTATTAGACAGCAAATTGATGATTTGTATCCAGTTACTTTACAGTGTCCTCTAATCACCCAATTCTTATAAACCTTCCTGAAATTCTGATGGTGAAAAGGAGCCTTCCAGTCTGTTCTCAATACTCCAAAACAGATTCACATCCATATGCACTACATATATACCATGTCAATAGATGCAAACTAGATAACAACCCTGGAACCTTACTTTGCCGCCAATAGATGTATGCAAGGGAAATTCATGAAAATGAAATTACGAACAGGTTAAAGGTTTATAATCCATAAAAAGAGAAAGATAGGAGAAAATTATTCAAGATCCCTACAATAGATGCAGTTTTGGAAAATTTCACTTCATACCTTCAAGATCAGGATGAGTTTGAGTAAACTTCATCCAGTCCATTTGGCTATACCCCTTCTCAAATGGGACCTTGGGTCGAGGTGCAGACTTCCTTGCTGAAACTTTCTGTTCTTGCAAATTTTGGCACGAGTTCCAGCATCTCTAGATTTTTCTTGTCTTGATACTTCATCAGATTTCTTCAGAGTGGATGTATCAATAACATTGAATGACAAGGAACCAACAGTTTCCTCCTTCTCTGAAGTGGCATTGCCAGGCGATTTATCTTTCCAAAGAACACCGTTTGTCTGGATGCTTCTACTGCTATTTAGATTTCCATCTTTGATCTTTATATCTTCAATAGTCAAAGCAAGATTCTTTGCCTCAACATCTTGGCTAACAGGTACTCCCACCTGATTGAGTACAAAAACCCCAATGCTCAGAAGATTTAAGAATATACAAAAGGCACCCATAAACAACAACTTATCAAGAAAGAAAGTCTTAATATGATTGACTGAGCATTGTCGCCTTGCCTGGCAAAAAGTGAAATCATCATCACTCGCCATCAACGAACAATGCAATGTGAATTAACTTGAGCAAATTTTCCTGCCAAAGATACTACATATATGGACGACGGGTAAGTTCTATAAGCTTCAACAACTCAAAAATACCATATTTTTGCGAAAAATTGATTTTTTTATGAGAGATTAACTTTTTTTCCTTAAAATTATTTTTAATCTAGATTTTGTTTTGGATTCACAATTGTTCACAATAGGGTACACAATTCATATTTTGTAAAAAATCTAAATGATTTTTTTCTTAATCATTTTGTTAAAAAAATTCAACAAATTTAGCAATTTTGTTGGTTCACAATAGTTCACATATATGGTAATGAATTTTACCTTCAAAAAATATTTTTTTTCAGGGTTGATTTTGACTTTCACAATGGTTTACAAATGGTGTACATTATATTGTATATTATTGTGAACTATTTTGAACTAAAAACACCAAATTCACACTATTCACAAATTTGGTTTACAACTGTTTGCAATAGTTCACATAATTTATATTTTTTTAAATGTCTAAATGAAATTTTTTAAATATTTTTTAAAAAAATTTAAATGAATTTTACCCTCAAAACTTTTGTTTTTCAGGGTTGATTTTGACGTTCACAATGGTTCACAAAATGGTACACATTATATTGTACATTATTGTGAACCATTATGAACAAAGAAAACAATGTTTTTTTAAATGATAAAATGAATTTTAAAACAACAAGTGCAACAACATTAAAAACCAATAAATTTAGGAACATTACATGAAAAAATAACATGTTCAGGGACTTAAAAACAATTTTACAGTAAATGGACAAAAGTTGAAACCCTAGCCGCCACAGAAACCCCGCCTGCAAAACGCGTCTCATCACCTCCTCACACGTGCCTCCTTGTCGCCGCCTATCTCATGCCTCTCTCTTTGTCGTTCGATCTCGATCTGGTTTCGTGTCAACAAAGAAGGCAACAAACCAGATCCGCCTAGGGAAGAACTCAAAGATCGGAGGAAGAACTCCAGAAGAAGAGAGAAAGAGCGGAGGAAAAAGACGACAAATGCAACGAAGATGAGAGAGACAACAGCGAGAGAAGACAAAGAGAGGAGAGAGAGACAACGGGAAAAGAGATGCGACGAGAGGAAGAGACGCGATGAAGGGAGAGATGACCGAAGGTGGAGGAGGAGGACGACGAGTGAAGATGACAGACAGCGGCTAAAGTTTTGCAGAAGAGAAAGAAAATTGTAGAGAGAGAAAAAAAATGAAAAATAAAACTAAAAATTGAAATCTACATTAAAATTAATGTGAAATTTTTAAAATCTTGTTTCAAAAAATATGTTATTTTTAAAAAACAAACTTAAAAAATGTCATTTTTGTAGTATTGAAACATGCGGTGCTATTTTTAAAAATCATTCCATTAAAATCGAAACCTATGTAATTAGCACAAGACCAAGCCAGTAAATGGACCGTATGAAACCAGGTAAGAGATCAGCCCATGTTTCACAAGGCCTAGATACAAGTTGACTCTTGGACCAAACACCACAAAACATCAGGAGGACTTCCTTATTTTCTATCTTTAGGCTTGCGTTTTTCTTTGGGTGGGCTTTTTTTTTTTGACATATATAGACCCCTAGATTGAAACATAAATTAGATATATCCACTTTAAAAAAAATGCAAATATGACCACAAAGTTTTCACATTAATTTTAAAACTAGTCATCCCATATCAGTAATTTAAAAAACTCCAACTCCATAAAAATAGGAATTATCCATGTGATTGTCCTACAAAATAAGAAACTGAAAATTAAAACATATTTAAAACAACCATAAATAATAACTACTCTACTTTCATTGCCATTAGAATTTTGTGTTTCTGTAAATTAAATCCACTCACCTTTCTTTCCTATAGACCTACTCTTAATTTTCAAAAAAAAAAATATCTTGCTTCATTCTTCCATCATGGACCAACGTCGTCATTCGATCTCTAGTCAATATTCTAATTTTCTGCTCAATTTGGTTTTGGCATTTTTACGCTTTGATCGGCTCACTGAAACTATGAATCAGCCATGAATCACGTTGTGGAGAAGACGACTAAAATATTAGTGAAGTTTAATCAGTTGGTATATAGAATAACAACAAACTGAGAAGGACAAAGCACATTCATTTTTTGTTTTATATTTTTTTTTTCTTTTTTTAGTTTTGTTTTTCATTTACAATCAATTGAAACTTGTCCTCAGAAAAGAAAAGTGTAAAATTCGGAATTGATCATATAATCTTACTAAAACTTAATTGAAAGCCGACAGAAACTTTGCCACATTATTTGAATACATCGCAATGTTGAAAAAATAATTAAAGGTTTCACGAAAGTTTCATTTGAGTTTCTTAATATTGTTTTTTACATCAGTTTTTAAATTGTAGTGTATTTTTTATATATTGAGATATTTTTTAAACTTGATTGAAACTAAACTAGATGAGTTAAGATAAAAATTGGAATCCAAGATTATAAACGCACTTGTAACACTTAACTGATACTATTAAAACTTAACAAAAACAACACTGAGTAAGTTTGAAAAATTGAAATATAAAATTCTAAACACATTCATAGATCTTGATTGCAACTTGATAGAAATCACATTGAGAATTTGAAACTCGATGGAATCATAATATGAAATTCTAAATTATTTGTAGACCTTGATTGAAATTTGTTTGAAACTTCAACAAAACATGATATAAACTAATAGACAAAATAAACTTGAATCACCTGTTCGATTAGAAATTTGAAATTGTAAACACAATCACGAAACTTTACTAGAACATAGTTGACTATAAACTAAATTGACAATGTTAAAAAAAAAAAGGATTACAACTTACATGCAATTGTGAAAGTAGATAATTAGTTACCAAGAAAGTGGAGAAAATAACGGAAATATTTACCATCCAAAATTGGGAGTTCCTTTTTAGATAATTGGTTAAAAAAATCTAAGATTTAGTTTAGTTCGCTGAATGTCATTCCCACATAATCCCAATTCCACCAATTTGTGGAATTGATATTCTTAACAAAAATCTAAGAATTGCAATTCCATGTCTCTCCTCCATTGGGTTCAACTACAAATTTTCTTTTCTGTCCTCAATAAATTTTTATACTGCTAAAGTTACCCCTGCCTTTATTTTCACGATTTCATGATTTTTGTCTAACTCATCTCTCATCCTCCTCGATAATAGCCTAATTAGCCTCTCACCACTACCTCTCACCACCTCAACAACGGCAACATCTCAGCCTTTTGCTTCGCAACTTTCCATAATCAACATCATATTTGTCTCTTATTCCATTCTCATTTGGTATGTTGTTTTCTTTTCATTTTAGCTAGGGTTTCTTATCATACAGTTTCTTCGATCAACATGCTTTGATTTGATTAAGGCTCGCTGATAATGTTTTATTTTGTGGCTTTAGGCTAGAGAAACTGTTGGCACCGTGAATTCAAGTTTAGATTGGCTCACTTGTTGAATGTTGGAGTAGTAAAGATCCTAACGGGTCTCACAATGTTTTATGATCTTGTTCAAGTTAGCTAATTACGGTTGGTTTATTCATGAATTCAAGTTTAAATTACTGGGTTTTTACCAGCTACTTGTTGGACTTTGATGTGTATTTTGATTCAATGGGATTTTTGGCATTATACATAATTGAAACTTTACTATCTTATTTGTGGTTATGGAGTATTCTTATTTCTTAATGAGAAATTTCTATTAAAGTAGGCAGTAGTTGTTGTACATGCATTTCCACTTCAGCTTTTAACACCTTCACCATTTGCATTTAGAAATTCTCTAGTACTATCCTCACAACCAATTATAGATTATAGAGCAACTGCTTGTTCTGATTGGAAATTTGGGTTGGCAGTGACTAACTTTGTTGCAACAACTATAGCATTCGACAATATCAATAACTGTTGTTGTGGTGGGAGTATTTACAATGTTGTTTCTTTGAAAAGAGATGAAGAATTTGAGCTAAAGTGAGGTTGAAAGTGATGGTAGAGTGTGAAGCATTCTCTTTGATGTTGGTTTATTTAAGGTTGCATCAAACCTATAATATCCATCCCATTCTGATTAATTTTCTGTAGCGTTTCGACCAATTCCGACCAGGACTCTAGTGGAACGTTGTTCAATTTTGGATGATCTTAGTCTATCTCCAATCTGATTTTTTTGGAAAGTTTGAAGTGATGTGTGGGTGTTTGAAAGATGTTATTTTTGTAAGGTTGGGTTTTGTCGAACATCGGGAATGATTCGATGAATGTTGGAAGCGAAGGAAGTCAAAAAATGGTGTCAGGGGTACGATAACATACACTGCAAGTTGTGGGACATACGTCGTCTGGAATTTATTCACAATGTATGTTGCGACTTGTGAGAAGACAATGCACGTTATCTGGAAAGAAAGATGATTAACGTGCGTTGCTTGTTTGTGACGTACGTTGCTACTACGTTTTCAGAACATAAGCTTCTGGATGCATTTTAGACCACAACAACGTACATGTACACTTTCTAATGTACGTTGTGACACCAAAATGTACGTTGCATGAGACAATAACATACGTTGCCTTTGAAAACACTAAAATGGTGCGTTTGAATTCGTGATCGTTTTAAACTTTTAGAACCCGACTTTTTCATCCGTCACTCTCATTTTCACACTTTTTCACTCTCAGATCAATCCTCTCTCTTCCTAAATATATCTGGAGGTAAGATTTCAGTTCTAATTACTTCTTTTCATCCATTTCATGCATTAAATTTTTGAAATTTGTTTTAGGCCGAAAATGAAATGGGTTTCGGATTTTGGATGTTTCTGTTGAAATGGGTGTTGTAGATTGTTAGATTATGATTGTTTAAGGTTAGATTAACATGAATCAAGCCTTGAATCAAGAGATTTGATGAGTTATTGACTGAGCTAGGGTTTAGTTCGGGTTTGAGCCAAATGATGGTGATTTTGAGATGTTTTTGAGAAACCAATCATAGATTTGAGTTCATGAGGTTAAGATCAACTTGTATGGGTGTTTGGATTC
>CAODLS012997092.1:0-24754 GCA_948243855.1 Flueggea neowawraea
AATAAAAATAGTTCATTCAAATAAAAATTAATTTGTTAAAATAAAAATAATACATAAAATTTAAAAATTAAATTAAAATAAAAAATTACATTAAAATTAAAATATTACAAATAAAATATTAAATATTACATTAAATTAAAAATACTCCATTGAATTGCTAGTTTGTGAAATAGAAAAAAATTGATGGATTATTTTTTGAATATTGGTAGTTGACAAAATTTGATGGGTTATTTTGAGAAGAATATCGAATATTTTCATTGTTGGAATCCATAATTTTAGGAAAAAAAATGGAGTAAGAGTAATTTGAGAGTATGAAGATAAATTTTAAGAGTTGAAAGAGTTTGGAGAGATAAATGAGTGTTTAAAATGTAGAAATGAAAGAAAAAAATGTGTTTAGAGAGTATTTATAGGAAAATGGGTAAAATTAGCTGTTAGGGACCAAAAGGGTAATTTTTTGGCCCCAACAGTAATATTGTCGTTGGAGTAAATCTGACCGTTGGAAAAGGTAAATGTCAGGCGCGGGGCTCAATGTAGCCCGTCCTCCCGCAGAAGGACGGACTACCAGACCGAGACACAGTAACGAGTCCGATCTGAGGGGCTAGGAACGGTACATTGTGGGCAGCCTAATACAGCACTTTTCAATGCCACATCAGTCTGATGGGCGTTAACAGTTCTAAAGCATTTCCATTTCTAGCTCTAATGGATATAAAGTATGGATCTTTCTTATTGATTTTTTTGTTTTTTTAATCTGCAAGTTGCTGATGGTCTGTAACTTTGGTAAGGATATTGAAATCAGACCATGGAGTTGCTTCTTAGGGTGGAACAAGAATTTGGGTTGTTTTCATCTTGTCTTTTGTCTTAATAATTTGAGATTTGTGTCTATTTTGGTGGACTCGGATTTTAATAGTGATGAAATTGAAGGGAAAATAGAACTTGTGGTTAGTTTTCCTTCTATGGTATGTCAGCATAACAGTATTCATTTGGGTTTTTCAAGTTTACACTAGTTAATTGCCTGATTCATTGCTAACAATATGAGGTTTAAAGGAGAGAGGAATTTGAACTATGTGCATATGAGCAAGTGATTATGCATTCCTCTTTTATGCTTTCAATTGCCTTCCTTGAGAGCAACGAGAGTGTTTTACTTCTTTTTTTTTCTACTCGGTCTTCGTTCTGTTATTTATGCGTTTGAGGAAATTTTGTAATCCTCTCTGTTGCAATTATGTTATTTTGACCAATTTTCTCCTTTTGCAGGCGAACTGTGTAAGTTCCAAACTTTTAGCCTCAAACCCTCAGTCTCTATCGCAGGTTTGCCATAATATTGTTGGCAATTTTAGGCGTCGTGGGCTGTGTTTGAAGGCAAAAGTTTCCTCAAATTTAGCTGAGAAAGAATCAACCAGTGCCAATGAGAAGATAGGTAAGTCTTTTATTGCTTTCCAAGTGGTTAATGAGATTTAACAAAATGAAGTTGAACAGCATATGTAAATCTAAAGGATGTTGCTTATGGCTTTTGAGTAAAAAAAGAGGGACCTGAAAGGCCCCAAGTGCATTTCAGGTGAAATAAGAGTCTTCAGAGAGACTTTCAGGGTACAGCTTCTCTGGCTTGACATTCTCAAATGTCATGTAACATGCATCACAACAGCATTAAGAAATAGAAAATAAAGCTTTTTATTCTTCTTTTATGTTTGAGGCATGAAATTGTCTATGCTGATCTGATATATGGATGCAGATTATGGAGTTGTCAGCATGCACCATGTCGGAATTTTATGTCAAAACCTGGAAAGATCACTTGAATTTTATCAGGGAGTTCTGGGTGTGTCAACATTTCCTGCACTATCAACTTATTATCGTGCTCTCTTTACAAGGTTGACAATCATGAGTTACATAATTGCTTTATACAAAATTTAGGTCTCGAAATAAACGAAGCAAGGCCAGAAGATAAGTTTCCCTATAGGGGTGCTTGGCTATGGGTAGGCTCTGAAATGATCCATTTGATGGAACTCCCAAATCCTGACCCCTTGAGTGGAAGACCTGAGCACGGTGGTCGTGACCGGCATACTTGCATTGCGATCAGGGATGTGTCCAAGCTAAAACAGATCCTTGATAAAGCTGGTATGCGGATTTTCTCTGATCAACTTTTGTTTTCTTTTGTTACTACGGTGAAAGAAAAGTACTTCTTACTTGATGAAGATGGAAAATGGATAATTGGCTGAGAAACGTACAGTTGTATTACTTAGTGTTGGGTCACAATTCGTGTTTTATGTGCAACAATCGTTTTATATCATTTACATGTCTCACATTACATGGTTACGTGTGACATAAATATAAGTAGTAGACGACCTTACCGCCTACTTATTGGATTTGGTATCTCATAATTACTCCGGTCCTGCAGGTATACCTTATACGCTTAGCAAGTCCGGAAGGCCCGCAATCTTCACAAGAGATCCAGATGCAAATGCACTAGAGTTTACTCAAGTGGATAACTGATAGATTTCAATTTCAACTGAGAGGACATAACAGTGGATAACTTCTATACCTTGTGCATCTTTGATATCGACGAATAGATACGGAATAAATATGTACAGTTTGCAAATATTGTGCCGCGACATGCCAGTCCTTCGACAAGAGATGTTTAGTTATACAGGTCATGTTCATCGATCATTTTCAGTGTTTTCCCCCCTCTTTGGCATTCGGGAATGATGATCGGATTATCTAATAGAAGAATAAGGCACTGAATATAAGAACCATTAATCCACACATTCAGAAAGCTCTACAGCCATGAAAGATCTCAGTGAAGTTATTAGCATGCTCTGACAGATGCATAAAGTGGAAAAGAATTGTAGAAACTGAACTTTACTTACGGAATCACGAGCTTCAGCTTTGTCAGCGGCCCTTTGATTTGCTTTTGATTGAGCGATAACTTCCTATGATTGCCGTCAGTTTTGGTAGATTTCTCTTTGATTGTTTAACCAAGCTAATATTGGTACTATTTCACTGACACATAATATGAAAAACAAGCACAATATTTTTGGTTGAAAATGGAGTAAACCTTTCATTAGATAAGGCACAAGCTACACATTCTTAACTTTTGCTCTTTCAAATGAATTTATTTTAGCATACTATCTACATTTACCATTTTGAAGTATAATAAATAACTCCTCGTCATAATCTGTTCACACTATATACCCTCTACATAGCCCCATATCTTGCATCAAACAAATTTGAAGTGAAAAAGTAAACTTGATTGTACTTGTAAGTTTCTGCAGCAAGAAGATGCAATTCAATCATTCAGAGGAGTTGAAAATTTACAAGTGAACGCCATTCTTGTATGGCAGAGCGTAATGCATGGTTTGGAGTCAGCGTATTATGCTGCAGCCTACACTTTGTCGCTGGCGAAACGTTGTGTTTCTCAAGCCAAGCTTTAATTGCTTCGTGCTCATACGTAAACCCATCAGCTGCAACGTATGGATCCTCCATTATTTCCTGCAGAAAGATTGTTTGAGAGAAGTTTGTCAGATGCAAGATGATGAAGACAACCAAGATTGAGACAAAAAAGTGATTATGCTATGAAGTTCTGTAGTCACCTGAAGGATGGGACAGAAGTAGTGCTTTGGTGGATAAATATTGCTTCTTTCGACCTTAACACAAGCAACTGCAACATCAACAAGTTTTCTGAGAGCTGGCAGAATTTCCGTGTCAAGATCTGGTCTATCTCTGCACCTAAGTTTCGTACATTTCAGCGCAATTTGAGCCAAATCCTCCGTTTCAGCAAGTGGCCAATCCGTGACTGTTCTATCTAAAATGTCAGCAAAGCAACCACTTTTGATGGCTTTTTCAACAGCCGATAGAAGTCCCTTTGGCTGTCGAGCTGTCAGCACTTGGAGAATTATTACTCCAAAAGCATATAGATCTGATTTTGGTCGGACAGTCCCAGTTCTCTGATACTCGGGATCCATGTAAAAGAGAGTTCCGCAATTATAGAGTCTCTGTATTCCGTCATATTGTCTGGCACAACATCTAAAATGAGTTTTGCTAACCCAACATCTCCGATTTTGCTCACGTAGTTTCTGTCCAACAAGATATTACCGGGTTTTAGATCCCGATGGACGATGGGATCTGGCTTTGAATTATGTAAGAAAGCAAGCCCGCAAGCAACTTCAAAAACTATCCTGAACCGAACAAACCAAGGCAGCGGTTGCTTTCCATTTTTCTGGAAGAGACAGTCCTCTAAGCTTCCATTTTCCAAGTATTCATAAACTAGGCAGCCACTCTCAGGACAGGCTCCAAGGAGCAAAACCATGTTTGGGCGACGCAGCTGGCTTAGAACTTCAACCTGCAAAGAATAACAATTTATTATCATCGCATGAACAAGTCTTTATAACTCTTACTTTGTTTTATATAGTAGCCTTGATGATAGGATCAATAAGAAAAATTCATTTCAATAAAGAAAGCTTTGGCAGTTACAGACCTCTCTCAAGAACTCCTCTTTCTTGTTAACTGCATCAGGGTGAAGTGCTTTGATGGCCACTGGGATATGATCAAGATTACATTTGTAAACTTTCCCATATCCTCCTTCCCCAATCACATTACTCTCAGATAAGTAATCGGTTGCCACCTCTATTTCATCTCTAGTGTATCTTCTGTATCTCTTATCACCTGTAAAGAGTGCATCCACAAGTTTTTGTTTTTCTAAGGCCTCTTTTAGGGCATTTAGCTCAGCAATCTTCCTATCATAAGTTTCTTTAGCAAGCAGACTTTTAGCGTTTTCAACTTCCTTCACAGCTTTCAAGTACATTGCTTTCTCTTCAGCAGCAATTTTCTTCAAAGTGTCTTCTCTTTCTAGGGCAGCATTCACCTTTTTTGTTTCGTCAGCCTACTCTGAAGACAGTATTTGAACCTACAAATTAAAGCTTCAATATGAGCAAATGTTGTTTGTCGATAGGGTCCAACCTCTCTCAGGTATTCCCTAGTGTATATTGTAGCCAATTTATGGAAATTCTTCTTTTGATAACAAATATTCTGGCTTTGAATTTTCAACCATGACTATATTAAAATCCCAAAGTAACACCTAAATAATTTCCACAGCCCTTTTACCTTTTGGAATTGGATAAATCACGAAAACTATCACCATCAAAACATTACACACAATTCTTAAAGCATAAACCTCAATCTGCCAGTAGACTTAGACCTTGCTCTGGGTGCAAACCAATTCTTCACAAGCTTGTTTGTACATAGAAACTGTATTTTGCAATTCCAACCGGAGCTGTTCAATTTCAACCTGCGCATATGACTGAAAAAAAAATGTTACAGAATTCAACTCATTGTAAAACTGTCTTGGATTGATTAACAGAAGTGAAATGTGTTGAACTGACATATTTTACCTGGTCACTTCTTATGGAAGCTGTAGAAACACTTCTGTTATGAAGTGTAGAACTTCTATAATCAAAAGCTTGAGAATCCAGAAGACTAAGGTTTGAGACTGATGATGCTTCAAAGGACTTCTGATGTCTGGTTCGTTCTGAGGAAGAACACAAATCAGAATTCTGTTTCTTGATGCTACCAGAAAAATTCTTAACATCACTTTGATCAGACTTCCACTGTCTAGAGCCGATCTCTACAAATGAAAACAAAGAAAGTCAAAGCTGATACTAATAGACGCAACAGTCCATTTATGCTAACCAAACAGAAAAAGAATTACAGTCTATTTGACCCTGAAACCAATCATTTCTAATTCCAACGTACCAGGAATGGATGGGAGACTAGCTGACTTTGTGACAACTTTATATCTATAAGCAATATGAATATCAAATGTCCCAGGAGCATGTTTTAGCACCATTCTCGGGACTCCAGGTCCCCTCAGCTGCCTAGAAACAAAAACAACAAAAAATGAGCATAGATGCATTAAGATGATTTCCTTATCGATCTACAAGGGGAATAAGGGAAGGGGGGGGGGAAGAAAACTTCACCCACTACCATATCAGCTAAGGACGGAAAGGCTCACATATGCATGTAGACGCACTCAAAGCAAAATCTCCCAACAACAGAAAAAAGTTCATGAACCACCATGATCAAGATTTGGAACACATAAGAAGTTAAACCACACACCCCAAGTTCTCAGTGCATTCACAAAAAAAACAAACTTAGCTACGACAAAAAGCAACCATTACTAATAATCATAACCAACCAACGTACCTCAATATACAATTAGAAAAACAAGATCCCAACACCAGGCTGCTAATCCCCATTTCAGACACAAATTTAACAAGCGCCATAGCAGGATCATCCTCTGCTAGCGCCAAAGTTTCCACCTACAAAGCAGAAACCCCTGATTCAAAATTTTCAAATTCATAAAATATCTCGTATTTTCCCATCCTGCCAAAGCTCATATTTAAGAAAATTCATCTGGGTATTTGCAATTTGAGATGTTGGAGCCACAAAACCCCGAAAATTTGATGAATTTTTCAATCAAACTGTGAGATTAGTGACTAATAAACTACCTTGTAAGCATAAATACCACATAACTTTTTAAAAGGAACAAATAGCTCTTGAATCTTCACTTTCACTTCCTCCACGTACAACTTCACCACACTCTCCTCCACCTCCTCCACCGGAATACAACCCCCACCTGCACACACGCACACACCTCAGAATAAAAAAAAAGGAAAATTACTCCATTGATGTCTGCGTTGACTTTTCAAGGGAATTAACCGAATTGCGGGCGCTTTACACGAAGAACGTGCAATGCTTATGCCTGTGTGTATAATATATACATAGATGGAAACACAGAGAGAGAGAGAGAGAGAGAGAGAGAGAGAGAGAGAGAGAGAGATTTGTTTACTCGGAGTGGGAATAGAAGCGATCTTTGGCATGACATGGACTAAGATGAAGCGGTCGGCTTCAGGGAGTAAATTCGCCGACTCCCACCGGACAGCTCTCCGGCTTCCCTTGCCTCGGACCCCGGTGCCGCCGTTTACGGCGACCGCAACCGATGTCATCTACGTGGAGAAGTGATGCTGGTTCCCCTTTTCTTTTTTCAACAAGAAGTTGGAAGGTAGGGCCGTTGAGCTGTGGGGAGGTTTTGGTCATATGAAAAGAAGAGTCAATATGTTTGACTTCCCGTACTGGGTTTTATTTAAAAAATCGTACATTTGGCGCAATTTCCTCTCATTTGATTTGTCTGATTGAGTAACGCTTCTGTGTATTTACTTAGCAGTTGAGACAAGTATTCTTATTTCAGTAGATACAGTTTGCGAAATTATTTCTACTTTTAATATATTGACAATGCCAATATCACAATCTAAGTTCACTTGAAGAAAAAAAAGGTCTCAAATTGCTTGACACACATAATTAATAATTGTTTCAAGTTTGAAATGTGAATACTACTTATTAGTTAACTATGTTGACACGACATAATACGATTAAACACATTTAATTAAGAGTACTGTTATTTGGCTTAAATTTATCCAGATAAAAAGCACTTTCAAATGCAAAATATGTATAATACCCTATAAAACATTAAGAAAAAAGTCAGAATTAATAATACAATAATTTATATTTTCAAGACAATTTGGTCAAATCTCATAAAAATTTGTAGTTTTAATTAATTTTCAAGATCATTTTCCAATACAATGCAGGAGTTAATTAGCACAAAAAAATAAATGTTGTATTATACCAAGAATGCAGATTTGATGAAGACGAAAATATAACTAACAGAAAGTATTATACCTGTATTCAATGATGCAATTTGGATTATATCACCTGCATTGCATCAAGAATATTAATAATATAGTTCATAATATTGATTTTTTAAAAAATTAATCATATATTCAATATTTTTAAATGATAAAAATTCAAATATATATAAAAAATATAGTTCATAATAATAAATTTTTTATTTATAAGTTGCATAACTATACTTCAATTTTTTTTCCAAAATTTGTTTGAGTTAATTGAAAGATTTTTTTATAGTTATATTTGCAAAATTTAAGTGGTTAGAAATACTAATAATAAGTGATTTTTTATAACAATTGAAAGATTTTATAGTTGTAATTTAAAGACTTAAGTGGTTAATTAATAATAATATTTCAACTAATGTTCAAGAAATAATAGCATTTGTGTATTAAACTATTTAATGTATTTCAAGAAACAATAGCATTTAGTGTATATATTACTTAATGTTAATAAAATTTAGTGTGTACTAGTTTATCATTTGAGGTTTAAGATATAGAATTTATGGTATAGTATATAGACTTTACAAGTAGTTTAATTGAGTTTATAGTATGGAGTTTATAATATAGAACACCTCTGTACACATAAAGTTCATATTGTGTACACCATTGTACACCTAACTTTCATATAGTGTATACCTTTGTACACCTAAATTTCATGTTGTAGACCTTTGTACACATAAATTTCATGTAGTGTACACCTTTGTACACCTAAATTTCATGTTGTGTATACCTTTGTACACCTAAATTTAGTGGTCCATGAAATTTAGGTGTACAAAAGGTGTACACAACATAAAATTTAGGCGTGAAAAGGTGTACACAACATGAACTTTAGGTGTAAAAAGGTATATAACATGAAATCTAGGTGTAAAAAGGTATATAAAACATGAAATTTAGGTGTACAAAGGTTCACACAACCTGAAATTTCATGTTGTGTACAACTAAATTTCATGAAATTTAGGCATACAAAGATGTACACAACCTGAAATTTGGGTGTACACCTAAATTTCATGTTGTGTATAGGTGTACAAAAGTATACACAACATGAAATTTAGGTGTGCAACATGAAATTACATGTAAAAAGGTGCTCACAACATTAAATTTAGGTGTACAACATGAAATTTAGGTGTACAAAGGTGTATAAAACATGGAATTTAGGTTTATAAAGGTATACACAACCTAAAATTTAGGTTTACAGAAGTGTACACAAAATGTTGTACACCTAAGTTTCATGTGTACACCTAAATTTTAGGTTGTGTACACCTTTGTATATTTAATTTTCATGTTTTACACACCTTAATATACATTAAATGTTGTATTATATGTAAGTAATTTCTAGTTTTGTATTCCTATATAAATCATTTATTGTTCACACATCTTAACATGAAAATATTTTGGAAATTATATTATATATGAACCAAAATATAATTTTTTCTAAGTCCAAAATTATATGAACCAAATTATAATTATATTATATATGAAACAAAATTATATTGCAAGTCCAAATCTTTGAAAAATTGGCTCTGAATTATATTGTGCAAATTTTTTCATATAGGATTGTAATTCATAAGAAATATATTAGTGAACAATTTTTTATTGTAACTAGTGAAATAAATTAGTCCCAAATAGTTCTAAGATGACGTAAAATAAAAGTCACTTGCTTGGTTTATTCACTATGTTTCCAATTAATTGATTAATTTCAAATTTTTAATTTTGAATGTTAACAATAAGCCTGTTAAAATTAAATAGTTATATTTTTAAGTAACATGTCATTTCATGAATGTTAACTTATGTTGCAGAGTCTTTTAGTTGGAATGTTAACATGACGTAAAATAATTAAGTATTAATGGCCTTAATTATATATGAATGGTAATGTTAAGTTGCCAAGAATATATTTAATTTCATGCATGTCTCAACTTTAAATATGAATGTAAATACATTAATCATGTATGGGAAACTTCAACTACATTAAATGAATTTGTATTAATTTTATAAATTATTAAATATATTTTTTAAAACTATATTGAAGGGTATTTTAGGCATAAAAATTTAGGATAAAGATTTTTGGACAAATATACCCCAATTTATCCGGACATATTTGAGCCAAAGATCTTTACTGTTTAATCAAAAGGGTTATTTTACAAGACACAAACACATTTAACCTGTAAATTACATTTAAACCATATAATAATACAATACGACACGTATAACCTATTTAACGTATTTCAATTTTTGTGTAATTAACCTGTTTAACAACATATTTATTATATTTAAACTAACTAATCAAGTTAACTTTGGATGAAAAATATTAGAATTATTTATAATAATACAATTCCAAAATAATTTCAAATAACATAACCACAAATCACATAAAATCTGAAATAATCGCAACTAACATAACCCTACAAGTTAATTTTTTTTTTGGAAAAATAGTTATTTTGGGTCTCACACGGATCCTAAACATGTCCCGTTGACACACGACACACTAACATGTTGAAATTAAATGTGCCAATTCATGTTATAAACGGGTTTAGCGTGTTAACCTGTTTATAACTTTTTTTTTGGCATGTCATAAATGTGTTAACCCATTTAGGACACGAACTTGTTTAAGACTAAACCCTAACTTCCAAAATAACATGTGTTTTATTTATTAATTGTGTCGTGTCAAAAATTGACATCCCAGGTACTATATGTGCATTGCCTTTGCAAAAAAAACAAAAGAATATAGAAATTGATAAATTTATTATAGTTCATTGATATTGAAGTTAATTTCAAAGTTAAAAGATCGATGATTCGATTTCAAGTCAGTGTAAGTAAATAAAATGACTTATAAAAGAAGTACAACCACTATAATGAAAGAGTATTTATAACATGCATGCAGATATATATGGAAAATACATGGGTGTGGAGTTGTAAATTGATTAGCAATACCGAAGCTGCCTCTACTCTCTAGGTTAAGAAATTACATATTCAATTTTAGTTAAGAATTAAATGAAAATTTTTAAAATAAATAAAAATGCATGATTGAAGCACACTATATATCATTAAACATCGATGCAAAAAGAGAGAGGAAATAATAAGGTGACAGATAGAGAGCAGGCACGCAGAGCTTCAGGCATGAACGTTCCATGCAAGAAAAACACTATGTGTGCCCACTCTCTTCTGTCACCTTCCTATTTACAAACCTCAATGGACATTTGTTTGTCCATTTCGTCTAATTGTCCTACAATCACCTTCAGCCTTTTACGTGATTGTTGTACAAATCTCTGAAAGTAGATTGCACCAATTATATGGTAGAGGTTGATTTTAATAAGTGAAATAAGCTCATAAGTACTGAAGTCAATTTCAACGATCATAAGTTGCAGCTTCAATCGACTCTATCTAATTTGAGTTTGTTGATGAAGGGGTTTATATAGCAGATAGAGAGAGGAGATTACGTCAGAAGGGGAATAAAACCAGGTTAAGAGACCCAAAAGGTTCATATTCCAACTCGCTCATTGGTCTTAAGCGAAAGCGCTTTAATTAGCAAATTCCATCTTATCCAATTTCTTTAATGATAAACAAGTTTAAATGATTCTTACTCTATGTGTTTGTCGGAAAATGCTATCATGAAAAATAAATTTCATGAAAGATAATATATCTTTTATTGTTGGTTGATAGTTTTACTATTATGAATGTTAATATTTTAATTAGGTTATTAAGTTGTAGTCGTCTAATATATCAGAAGTGGTTTAAGAGTTAAGATTCAGGATGTCTCAATTCCCATTGGTCAAATGGCACATGGTGAAAATTAAACTAGGGGTGACACGATGGTTTAAGGTCAAGAGACCTGATTGTCTAAGGTTAGCGATGGCTTAGTGGTGAGGTGGTGGACTAGAGGCCGTTAGGTGGTCTAAGCTTGGAGTGTCTCGATGGTCAGGAGGTTGGGGGACTCAATATGGTTAGAGGCCGAAATAGCTCGATGATTAATCAAGGATTATGGTGTGGCTTGGTAGTTCATGGAGAGCAACTCAATGGCCCAATTCCGACAAGGTTTAGGAGTGATGGTGGCTCGATGGATAATAGTTTTTTACAATCAAAGTCGTAGACAGTAGCGGAGCCAGGATTTGATAGAGGTGAAGGCGGACAGAAAGCGTTGGCAGATGAAAAATGGTGAATACCGAATGAAGTTTCTCTTCTTTTTTTTTTCAATCCAATGGCGGGTGAAAGAGTCGGGGAGATGTGGGGGTGGTGGTATTAGAGGGAGAGGTGTGCCCGACTCCAGCTCCATCCGCCACTGGTAGTTGAAAACTCCTGCAACGTTTAATTATTAACATACAACATACTATAATTAACAATATTATATATCAATAGTGTTATTTAATTTATTAATGTCTCTTAATTATGATACGTTGAATTCAACTTTTATTAAAAGTTATAGGAGTTTCATACAATCTTCATTCTAGAAAAATATTTTTGGTCGCTTGATAGCTAATTGCCATCCCTTTTCCGAAGAAAGAATTTTTCACACTGTATATACATTTTCTATTTGACCAAGAAAATATTTTCTTTAGAATATATAATTAGACCACACTTTATATGATTGCACCTATTATATAGCCTTGGAATATACCAATTGAGTATCCAACTTTCCATATTCCTTCAATCTAAGGAAATGCAAATCATATTAACCGAGAATTTGCATATCTAGAAAAGGATGAAGCATTTGCGGAGAATGTGCAGTTGCTTCCTCGCATACTTAGTTTAATGAGAAATACTCCCTTATCCACTGGAACGTTTCAAACTCTCATTGGTCAATGCCACATTTTTCAAACCAAAGAATCGTTTCAACTTTGTATGAAATATTAACCAATAATATTATTCTTTCTATAAATTTTACAAAAAGATTTGTAGACCAAGTCAACAAAAATTCAACTTTTACAGTTTTTTTAGCGAGCACTAAGCAAAAATAGCATTGGCTGGAGCAAATGTCGTATCTTGATAAGTTCCTGCAATTTTAGGCAGTAAAAGATTATTATTCCTTGGCTTCTATCTTTATTTTCTTCTATATCTACTCAATTTAATTGATCAATCTATCTCCACTAAATTATTCTAATATTCTAACGAATATATCAAAATATGAGTAGTATAAGGTAAATGCAAAACATAAAATGTCCTTGAACTAGCTCTTGTACTTCTCGAAGTGAATGAAGATCAATCAAATAAATATGAACTGCTAAAATGAACACTTGAATACCTTGTGATTCAAGGAAAAAACGCATGAGCTATTGATACTTTAACCATTTTCAATTTATGATTCTAAAACATATCGACAATTCTACAGTGCTGTTGTTTTAAAAAAATGACAGTAATGGGACAGAAGCTTCAATGGCAATATCATGTTTTTTGTTAAAGAGTAAATTATTCAAAAGAAGAATAATGAAATAAAGCTCTAGTCTTAGCAAAATGGTAGAATATGATTCCCAAAGATGCCATCAGCACCGTAAAGAATTTGGATGACAGAAAAACATGGAATCTAGAGCACCAAATACTGTCTTCAAGGTGTTCAATGATTGTACAGTGCTTAGTTTGGTTTTGATATTTGTTGCTGTCTCTTGTAAAGCTTTAATCCAATGCAAAAGCTTCGATATTGATCAGAGAAATTGTTTATTAAATTTTTCCACCATATTAACCTAATAATCAGTTTTCGGTGACAACATTGGAAAAGAAAATAAAAAGTGTGACAGCACAGATAGTTTGTCTTATCTGGTCTCACTTCTGACTAAAATATGTATCTTTTTAATCCATAAAATTTAAAAAGAGAGAATCAGATCTGATCAACCAATGTGACTGGAGGAGACAATTCGTGTTACACGTATCATGATCGTAGCATGTTATCTGTTCACACATAATATATGTGACATAAAATTAACAAAAATGAAATGCATGTTATTCGTGTTGTGTCGTAATCATGTACTCTATAATTGTGTTATCATGCCATAAATTGTCTTAAGTTTCAAAAAAACAAAATGCCAAACAAAGATTAGGGGAGAACATAAAAAGGGAGAAAAGTATATCCGCTGTTTTATAATGAAAATACAAAGCTGTTCCAAATAACCATTCAAACTGCAAATCCAAAATTTCGCAAAAACAATGACATGCATTACCTGTCTTCTCTTTTTGCATTGATTTGATGCTAATGCAAAGGCATATATCTGTATAAAGGCTATTTTATAGATCATGCATACTCATCTATGCCACCACCACTCTTTGACTATGATTATTTTGTTATTACATCTTTTAATTTTAATTAGTACCATCTTTTAGTGACATATGTTCTGTTTGAATTTTACATGTCAAGGTTATCAACATATGGAGAAAATACTCAAATAGTCCTCTAGCTAACCATAAGAAAAAATAAGTTATCAAAGGGCAAAATCGCCGCTCCAGCATGTATGTTGTCTGCTAAAATGAAGAACAGATAAAGCATCTTTATTTATTGAACATAGAGAACAAGAATTCTATCATCAGGTTTAACTGAGAGATGAAATATACATGGAGAAGGTATGTATGTATATGAATATCTAGTATTCTGATGCAAGTGGACTCTTCATGTAACATGATTTGGCAATCCAAAATAGAACCGAAAAATGTAAGAAGCAGGGAATATAGGACCTATAAAGTGAGGTAAGTTCTTATCATTGTTGCTCCAGTTGGATCAGAAAGTAGATGCCTGACAAGGAGCATTCTCAAATCATTTGGTGCAATAACAAACATATAGAACGCAAACAATACAAGATCAGCCGAGGAGAGTGTTGAGCCAAGAAATCCCTGCCACATCCTGCATGAAATCATATCCATGGATTGTTCATATGTCAAGGGCTAATGTAACTAGACATCATTTAACTACTTATATCAGGAATTCAGGATAGGGTGGTTTCACTTGTGACACGGAGGGTCTAAGATTGAGAGCGCGAAGATATTGACATGAACCGAAGTTCTTGCTGAAAATAATAATAATAATAATAATTACCCCTACTTGTGACGGGGAAGGAAACAAGAGGGTAAAATGCATAGAAAATACAAATAATTATTACCACGTTATCAATGTAGTTCTTTTTTCTTGATGAATACGTTATCAATGTAGTTGCTGAACTTTAATTTTTTTTCAAGGTCGTTTGAACCATTTGGTCATTACTCATGAGCATTAGCATCCTGTAAATTCATCAATGAGATGCTAACATGGCGCATTATTTCTTAATAGCATTCGAGCTTAATGCTCCATCTAGGTGGTGCTGGTTGGTGAAGTAGGGTCTTTTCCAGTGGTTTGAGGTGGGTTATCTAATGTATATATCTAAACAAATAGTTACATAAAGCCTTAGTGTGAACGTTGTTAATAATTTAATGCGTCATATCAATGCTCCCTTAATAATTTCAGCGAAATATTAACTACAGTTAAACAAAATCAAAGTTCCATGACGACTAGGGAAACAAAATTAAAGTTTAGTGACTAAATTGGAAAACTAACTAAAGTTGAGTGACAATATATACTTTTTACTTAAAAGAAGAAGGAAAGGTAGGTAAAGCATTTATAACTACCTCAAACGTGAGAAGGTAAAGAAGAGTAAAAAGTAGAAAAAATCAAATCATACCAACTAGGTAGGCGGAAGAAAGTGTGGAAGAATGTCCTAATGCCCTCAATATCCAGCTCCAATATAAGTGCCAATCCAAAGAGAAAGAATGATCTTTGACGTTTCCTCTCTTGGGGCCAAAGGGTATTCCAAGCTGAGAAGAGAATACCATTGCAATTCATGTGATTCACACATGGTAAGAATCGTGAAATGAAACAAAGAGCTACTAAATTGGCATGTATGTAGGTTATGTGGATTTGACTAATGAATTCCCATTTCTGGTGTTTTAATGAATTCCCATTTCTGTACCTTGCATTGAGATATTATTAGCATAACTTCTTCCCTGAGAAATAATGCTCTTTGGTTGATCTTGTTTCAATATATTTGCAATTACAGAAGCATATTTTGGTGCCTCTGACAATGATCTCACTACTGAATAGCCTGTTTGAGAATTTAAGAAGTCAATAGGCAGCGCTAACTTTAGTTATGTCAGGAAAGCAAGGTAAAAATTGTTCTTTTCTTACCAGTTGCTGGATGCACCATGCTAGCAGCGGCACCAAATGCAAGGTTTTTCTGCTCAGTATTGGGCAAGGAACCACCAACAGGAATGTAAGACCATTCCTGAAAGAAAAGTACAAAACTAAAACTAATCTCTTGCACTGGCTCGTATCAATATATAGCTAATACTGAAACGACCTACTAAAATGAACATGAAAAAAGAAAATCTGAAGAAGATCTGATGGAGTACAAAATGAGAGTTGTTGAAGTACTGATTGTATGTATCAGGTCATTCTAAACACGAAGTGATCTGGACACTATCCCCACTTGGTTCATGCAAAATTTCTACCCTTTACTAAAATCAGTAGTTGTTATCTTAATGAGTGAGATGCATACACGTTATGAACTGAAAATTAATTGAAAGAGACTGGTGACCCAGTTTTGTTACAGAACATAATGACAATGTATTATGGTGGGAGCCATGGAATAGGCACAAAACATTTGATGACATTAAGTTTATTTCATATCCTTTTAATGCACGCTATCAAATATGATTGCAGAAAGTGTCATAGTCTTTGTTCTGAATATTACCTCCTCATACGTTTTCAGAACTCGGATTCCCATTGTCTCTAACCTTGAAAATAGTTTTTTCCTTAACAATTCAAAAGGCATAGCTTCTTTTGAGGCTAAGCAAGTTTCCTGCATTGCAGTGTCTCCAGTTAAGTTTCCCATACTTGTCCAATAAAGCATATGTACTTTGAACAAACCTCAAAGAAAACTTTTGTTGGTGACATGGGCATGGCATAGAGAAATGTTGGATATTCAGCTTCCAAGCAAGGAATTTTTTGTTCACTGTAATCTCTGTAATCCATGAAAACCATGAGAATAGGATCATATGGATTGTTTTCCACCTGCAAGCATAAAGAAAAAAACTTGATGACACGACAAGCAATCGACATTGTAGCTCATAAATTTTTTCTAGAATCTATCTTGTTGATGAAACAACAAATATTATAATTTTACCTCAACCTCCACACCATAAGCTGTTTGGACTGAAACCCGTGGACCCCCTACTTCATACTGCAAAAGTTTTCCTGAAGCTGCCCCAGATGCAACAGTAGCAAGCCTATAACAATACATCAGAAAATTGACATAGTAGTAATACAATACATTTATCTATCCTACACCAAGAACAATGACAATTGAGATAATGCGAGCCAAATACATTACCTGCATGGAACAAAAACATCCCCTTCGCAAACCACTAGACTATGACCCTCAGCAGCTTCAACAATCTTATCCACTTTCAAGCTAAGATACGAAACACCTGACTCGACACACCTAGAGGAATTAATACAAATTATAAATCTATAAATCATCAAACAAACTATCAAATGATTACAATATCAATAACAAAATTCCAGCAGACAGTGTTTACCTCCTTAACAACTCTTCATGGAGCAAATGCCGACTAACCCTTCCATAGGCACGGCCAATGAGAATAGGATCGTCATTGTCCAGATACACAATGGTGTCTCGCCAAACATGTTCAATACATCCTTCAAGGCCAAGATCTAAGACCATAACAAAACGTTGTAAAATTAAACTTTGAACATCCCTTATCAATCATTGTAACACTTTTTTAGAAACAATACCTTTGAATTCGTCCTCCCAAACGCCATAATTATTAGTGAAAGGAAGATCCGGACCAATAAGTCCAACACTTAACCCCAACTTAGCCGACTCTGCAGCCAGAGCCAACCCGGCCGGTCCGCAACCAATCACTACCAAATCCAGCACTTCATCAACTGATATCACCGGCAACTGAAACAAGCAACCGAGGCATTTAATTTTTTTTTAAATGCATGTTACTACTAGCAGATTCTGCTGCTACGATGCCAGGTGGACAACTGAGAATACTGACCTTATCCGAGAGTTTGGACTGGTCCTCCATGGCCTTATTCTGTTGCATTTGTACGAACACCAACTCGGAGCCTCCCGCTTTAATGTAATCCTCCTCGTCGACGAAGTCCTGTTTTACAGCGACGTAGCTCTCACTGCCTGTACCAGCGGCCGCTGCCACTTGAAGAAAACGGTACCGTTTATGCGCAACAGTAGCGTGTGCTGACGTATTCCGGATCTTTTTACTCCTTGTAGGAAACGAGAACAACGTCATTGCTGTGAAGTTTGGAGCTCCAACACACTCCATGTTTGGACTCCTCTGTTTTAGCTTTCGTTTCGTGTGGTGGTCTTGTTTTGCGTGCTACCGGAGCACGGGGTTCATGCCATTCGTCGGCGGTGTGGCTTTGGAAGTACGGACTGAGGGATAAAACGCAGTGTGTGTGAATATGAAACGACAGAGCAGTGCGTTTACGTTATCTTTGTTTCCCTCTGTGTTTCTGTTTCTCGGTTGGTTGGCGTGGCTTGGGAATAGGGAAGCATGTTTTCTCTGGTGACTTTACCTTGATGAGCTGTTCAAACTGTCATCTTGAACTGTCCACGTGGCGTTTTCCCATTTATGAAGCTGTTGCGGAAAGCAATTCCTATCGGCAATGGTGCTCGCGTGTGAAAACAACGGCACCATTTAAACTTGTGTTTTGGAAGATAAAAAGAGGATTAATTGCCTCATTCGTCCCTAAACTTTCTTGTTTTACCGAAAGTCCCTAACCTTTCATATTGGTTTCATGTCAGTCCTTATGCTTGCATGCATGTTGAAAATTTTCTTTTTTCTTTTAGCTGGATTCTTTGAATTTCTTGAGGTTTCAATTAGTTGTCCTTTCATCATAATGGTGGTTTGTTGAAATGTTGACTAATAAGCAATTTAAGTAGGTTGGCTTATTAATGAATTATGAGGATGATGATCAAACAGATAGACACATTAGAACATTTTTAATATTCTCTTTATATTAATTATTTTTTTGTAATAAAAAAAATTGTCTAAATTTCTTCTCAAATTCTCTCTTTATTTCACTCTTTATCTCTAAAAATAAGATAAATAGTGAGTTTGACTAGCTATATGTAACTAGTATATTTTACTCTTCATTAACTATACATTTCTTTATATATTTTAATCTCTCTTTTCATTTATTATATATTTCTACACCATATTTGTTTTTTATATTTAAATATATTACTAGTCCCAATAAAATAAAGAGTTAAATTTAAAGAGTCCATTAGAATTGAATAATGTTTTTGCTCTTTAATAATAATTACACTATTTATTTATACAAAAATCACTCTTTAAAATAAAGAGCATCATTGGAGATGCTCTTAGCTCATTATTCGATATCCTCAATTAATAATATCATTTTTAGAATAAAAAATCAAACCAACATAATTCCTTTTCGTTAAATTGTAGGTTGAGAAGCGTAGAACCAACTAAATAAAATAAATTTAAAACAAAAAAAAGAAATTATTTCGAGTAGTAAAATAAGAGTTTTGTTAGATGTTATTCAAATATTGTGAGAAGAAATAGTTGTGTTTATATTTTAATTATGAATTAATATCTAAGTAATTTAATTAATATCTAAGTAATTAAAATATGGATAGGGTGCTTCCATAGGCTGGAGGCCCACTAATAGCGGGCTTCGGTAACAATTTAGTGCTATTTACACCGTTTATGTTTGATAAACCATTTTTTAATTTTAGCTGTCAAATTTTGTAATTATATGAATAACGCATTTTAAATTTTAAAATTAAAAACATCACCTCCTCAAACTTAATTTTTAAAAATGTCAAATTTATTTTCATATAAATTTTAATTTTTTGTTTTATTTTCTCTCTTCTTTCCTCTCTCTCTTCTCCTCTCAAATCCTAGCCGTCCTTCCTCTCCTCTCTTCTCTCCTTCGATTGTCTCTCTTAAACCCTACCACCTCTCTTCTATCTCCTCCTCCCAAACCCTAGCCTCCCTTCCTCTTGTCTCTCTCTTTCTTTTCGATCTCATCAGCTGTCGCTTCTCGTCGTCGCTTGTCGCTTGCAGAGGAAAGAGATTATTGACGGAGATCTAGCGAGTTTATCTTCTGTCAAAGGTGACATTGACGACGTTCGGTAGTTGGTAGAGCAGCTTGGGGAGGCGGCGTGCTTAGGGCAAAAATCCTAGTTGCTGCCTTTTTTTGTTAAATTGTTGTTTGATCCTTACTTTTTTTAAAAAAAATATTTAGAATCCTTAATCGTAGATTCTATTTTGTTCTTTGAATTAAGTCTCATATGTTCTTTTTTTTTTTTATGAATTTTGCTGCTTTTTTTATGTATTGTTGTTTTTTATGAACTTGTATATATCATTGTGAACCGTTGTGTACCATTGTGAATATTGTCTAAAAAATTCATTTTAACATTTTGTTTGAAAAAAAACATTGTTTTTTCTTTGTTCACAATGGTTCGAAATGGTTCACAATCATGTATAATATAATGTACACCATTTTGTGAACCATTGTGAATGTTAAAACCGACCCTGAAAAAAATATTTTTTGAGGAAAAAGTTTGTTCGAAATTTCTAAAATAATAATTAAAAAACTTCATTTAGACTTTTCAAAAAATATAAATTATGTGAACCATTGTGAACCGTTTAAAATATAAATTGTGTGAACCAAAAAAACTACTATGTGAACTATTGTGAACAAAAAAAATTGCTAAATTTTTTGAAATTTTTTAACAAAGTAATTAAAAAAAATATTTAGATCTTTTTTAAAAATATGAATTGTATACTCTATTATAAATTTAAAAAGAACAATTTGAATTGAAAATATTTTTTTAAGAAAAAAAATCAAAATGAGAAGTCAATTTTTTGCGAGTTTTCAAAAAAAGTGAGAGGAACAGTTTTGATATATGATAAATTAAATATTCACAGTTGATACTCGAGATGTAGTTTTTAATAAGTGGATTTTTGAGGCATAAACATGTAATTTTCCCAACAATTTAAGGACTATGGTAATCCTTTTGAAAGATAAAGGACAAAGTCGAAACGAAACAGAAGCTCAAGAACCCTTTACGTATAACCCACCATCCAAAACAAGTGTTTCTGAACTTAAAGGCGTGTTTGGCTTGTCCTTGGCGAGAAGAAGAAGGGGGCGGAGAGAGATATGGGGAATCCGAAGCAAAAATGGACGGCCGAGGAAGAAGAAGCATTGAGAGCAGGAGTGGCCAAACACGGCACAGGAAAGTGGAAGAACATCCAGAGAGACCCCGAATTCAACCCCTTCCTCTTCTCTCGCTCTAACATTGATCTCAAGGTCCTCTCTTTACACCTTCAATCGTGTTTCCATCAAACAAATTCGGAATCTTTGACGTGGGAATTTATGGAAACTCTCGTATTTTGCAGGACAAATGGCGGAACCTGAGCGTGAGTGCAGGAGAGAAGTCGCGGACTCCGAAACAACCCAAGGCCGCCACCAATTCAGAGTGTCCTGCTGCTCTTGCCGCTGCGGTTCCTACTCCCAGGGTTTCTACCCCTCTTAACGTGGATGCTGTTGGTGATGATGATTTGAAAATTGATGCAAAAAGCGCTCTAAAGTGAGTGTCTTTTCTTGTTTTCGTGCTGGGAGCTTGATATTAATGGTGATTGAGGGGTTTTGTTTGTTTTAGGTACAATGCTATGATTTTTGAAGCAATTTCTGTCTCTGGGCCCAATGGAGCTGATACCAGCGCGATTTTGCGTTACATTGAGGTGTGAAGGAAGTTTGTGTTTGTTGTGTTTCTTTTTATTTTGTGCAGTGAATTTGATTTAGTGAATGTTGAGAAACTTGGTGGTTTGTTGTTTGTTTTGATGATTCGTGCAGCAAAGACAGGAATTGCCGCAGAATTTTAGGAGGCAATTGCAAGCGAGGTTGAGAAGATTGGTTGCGCAACAGAAACTAGAGAAGGTAACTGGATTGATTCATGCCTTGTTGCAATTTTGTCGTAATTAGAGAATCAGAGATGTGTGTTGATGCTTAGCAGTGTTTTCTGGAACTCATGGGACTGGTTTGGTATGCTTTCGAGTTTTGATTGGAGTTGTTATGGATTGCAATTTTCTTTGCTTTGATCACTCTGTATTTGTATAGTCAAATAGGGGCTCAAGAATAGCTTGAACCATGGGATCAAATGGTGGAAGTTGATCTATGATTATCAAATATTACTCCCATTTTGTAGAGACTTCAAAAATGATAACTGTAAAATGCTTGCTCGGAAACAATTATTGAGCAACATTTAAGCTAGTTAAAGATGTTAGGGAAGGCTGATCTTGTGCTTTTCTATCGTGCTTAGAAAGATAAGGACTTTAACTTATTCAGATAAGATATATGAAATCTACTAGTAAACGGAGACATTACTTATCCATTTTAGTAGTGGATAGGAATAGTTTGCATTTCTACTGTAGGAATATGTGGTTTCAGCTTTCAAATGATGATTTTGGGAGGACATGCTGAATGGTTCCCGTTTATAATATAATGACAATGTAGGTCCAAAATTGCTATCAAATAAAGAAAGATTCTCCGATTGAGACAACACCTCCCAAACCAAAGGAAGTCCTGCCCAGACCTCCTCAGAGCACTGGTTTTGTAAATTCTGCTGATACTTCGGAAGATGCAGCAGTCGCCGCTGCCTACAGGGTTGCAGAAGCAGAAAACAAATAATTTTTGGCAGCCGAAGCAGTTAAGGAGGCAGAGAGGGTTTCGAAGATGGCCGAAGAGACAGACTTATCCCTGCAATTGGCCAAAGAGATATTTGACAAATGTAAAGTCGTGTTCTTGCAGTTTATATCGTCATTGCTTTCTGCTTTTCTTTTCCTTGGATTGTTTTCTGCTTTTTGTTGATCTGTTTGTGTTCTTGACAGGTTCACAAGGTGAGGTTGTGCTTATGGCATAAAATGCAAGAGTCGATGCTCATGAAACGACGTAAAGACTCCCTCAAGTAGATTGCTTGTAAATATTGCCTCTTGTTTTCCACATTTTTTGCCAGGTTCTGACACGATTACTAGTAAAGAATTGACTACTTTTGCCATTAAACCATTTGTAATCTTATAGTTTCTCAAATAGAACAGACAGTAGGTAGTTATAGAATAAGTTTTTGGTTTTTACTTTGATACTTTCATCAATTTCAAATGATGTCTTCGGTAGCATGTATTCATCAATTTGTTTCTGTTGGTACATTTACAAGTTTCTGTCTACGTAGCAAAATAGCACAGCAGAATTGTTCCTCAATGAATGGGATTTAAGAGTAGGATTCAGAAAGTCCTTAAGCTAAATTGCCAAGTTATTAAGACACTCCTAAATTTGTACATATTCTTATTCAGAGCTTGTTGGCATGATATTGTTATAAAAGGTTCATTCAATGCTTCAGTGCCTTAATACCTTTTGCAGTGCTTTAGGTGAGAAAATCAGTGTTGATAAGACCAAACTCTACTTCTCCAAGAATGTATCTCCTAATCTTGCGGATCAAATTGTTAGTAGATGTCATTTTGAGAGGGTTCCTTCCTTAGGTAAATATTTGGGTGTCCTTATTCTTCAAGGCAGAATTACTAAGAGTACTTACTCTTATTTGTTAGACAAGGTTGTGCAATGTCTGAATGGCTGGTCTGCAAAAAATCTGAGCTTGGCCAGCAGAGTCACTCTTATTAATTTTGTCCTTTCCTCAATTCCCATGTACGCTATGCAAACCACCAATCTACTCGTCAGCCTCTGTGAAGAAATAGACAAGGTTGTCTGTCGCTTCTTGTGGGGTTACACTGACACTAAGAGGAAACTTCATCACGTTCATTGGTATGCGGTTTGTCAGTCTAATTCTGAAGGAGGTCTTGTCATTAAACCTACTCACCTTGTTAATAAGCCTTCATGACAAAATTGTGTTGGCGTCTTCTCACTTCTCCTAATGCCTTTTGAGCCTGTATTATTTCTGCTAAATACTTGCAAGGTGATCATATTGACTTTAATAAATCTCGGCAGTACAATCTTTCTTCCTTATGGAAGGGGATTCTGAAGAACAAAGATAACATTATTCACAACTGTATGAAGTCTATTGGTAATGGCCATTCCACTGATTTTTGGAAAGACAGTTGGGTTGAGAATGTTGGTCCACTTATTAATGTCGTCACCACTCCTATCCCTTTTGATTGCTTGAATATCTCTGTGGCTGACTTTCATTCTTCAGGTCTTTGGAATAGAAACTTTTTTTCCACTATGTTGCCGGATAATGTTGCTGACATTATCCTTTCTATGTGTCCTCCTATTTAGGATAGACCTTCTGATTCTATGGTTTGGAGACTTTCTAGTTCGGGGAAGTTCAATCTTCCATCCACAACCAATTATTTCACTCATGTACAGTATCAAAATTATTGGAATAGTATTTGGAAGTAGAAAGGACCTATTGGCGCTAAAACTTGCCTCTAGCTTGCATTACATGGAAGGTTGTGCGCCAATTCTCAACGCTTTATTCGAAATCTCAGCAACTCAGCTACATGTAGCCGATGTCAAGTTGGAGTTGAGACCGTCTTACACGCGATTAGAGCTGTCCAATTGCCCGTCATCACTGGCTCTCTATCATTCCAAATCAAAATCAGGTTAAATCCTCTTTCTTTTCCTTAAATCTTCGTGATTGGATTATGTCTAACCTCAAGTGCAGGATTGTTCATGGTAGCAACATTTCTTGATCACTTTTATTTGGTATTATAATTTGAAGATTATGGAACGATAGAAATGTTGAGGTCATTGCTGGTGGCATTCGCCAAAGAAGATTGGTTAGAAACATTATTGGCATGGCTATTAATCACCTTCAAGTTACTCAATTGTTTCATAAGTGGTATTCTACAGATAACCCTTCTTGTAACACCCATAAATCCTTTACTGGTCAGTTTTGTATCAATGTAGATGGTGTTGTCTCTCTTTCCTCCTGGACTTCTGCTGTGAGAATCATCGTTAGGAATAGAGCAGGTTTTGCAATTCATTGTAAGAA
>CAODLS012997105.1:0-18090 GCA_948243855.1 Flueggea neowawraea
AAAAAAGAGTAACCATGCTCTGTGATGGTCTCATAAAGTAAACACAGGATAATTTTTTCTTGAATCTTTCTTTGTTAGATTACAGATATGATAGATGGGAGAAACAAATATTATTAAATAAGATTATTAATATATTAAATAAAATTATTAATATATGATATTATTAATTATGGTACGACGTATATTAGTAAAAAAAAGTTGTAGGAGTTTCTTACAAACAAGGTTGAAGGAAAAAATTATCGGTAAACACACTAAATTGCAGCCAAATGGCTAATATCAAATGGATAGGCATCAGATGAGTTCGAAGCAGCGTAGGATCTATTTGCAGCCATTCGATTGACAGCTTCAGTTGGATGTATTGCGTCAAAAAACGCATAATCGTTTCTGTTCACAGCACATAGCTCGTCGATACGCACCGGACAGCACCCCCTGTTCACAACTCTGAAACCTGTAATATTCCACAACCATTCTTAATTTCTCTCTATAATTAGTCAATAGTTAATAAATAAAAGGGTGAAAGTGGACCTGATAAAGACATTCCATAGGTGTTGATCAAAATAGTTTTGGCCTTAGGGAACTTAGAATTGAATTCATCAAGGAGTGATATGAGTTTTGAATTAAATAGCAGGGCTGCTTTGTTTATGGTGTCTGCACATGCAGACCCATTGGTGCCAAATGTGGAGACTCCATAAGGAATGCACCCTAATTGTCCTAGTCCGTTCAACACAATCTTTCTTGCTCCAAGATTGTACAATCTCTGCTTATTGATTCAATGGTTAGCATGCTTACACGTTAGAGAAAGTGGTTCATTTGGTTTTTATCCACTATTTATAAAAATGATTACTAGAAATTAACTACGAGGAGAAAAATAAGAGATGTATAGACATTACTTACCTTTAGTTGTCTAGAATATTGATTAATCAGAACAGTGGCGTATTGATCAGGGTTATAGAGATAGCCTGTTGGGTAATAGGCAAAAAGTAGTTGTCTAAGTAGTCATTGGCCCCGATTGTAACTGAATATAAGCATTTGTTTAGATAATCTTTTGTGGCGCCGAAACCTCCTAGCATCCCGACTAATCTTGAAGCCACGCGATAGTCTGGTGATTTATTATCTGCTTATTGAAGCTAATGTTGTCACCCTGAGACACAAAACAGAATAGATTCAACTATAAGCAACAGCGAACATGTGCTGACATGATGCATAGAATTAATTACATGTTACTTCCCAGTCTCGTCGCGAATTCCGGCAGAAGCAGATGCATAATTAACTCCAGTTAATATGTCGCCGGTGGCCATAGCCGTTGCAAATGATGGAATGTATTTGTCAAAGACCAAAAGCTCAGCTGTATATCAAGAAAAATGAAAAAGGTCGAGAGCTTGTTATACAAATAATTAAAATATTTAATTAGCATGGTGCATTCAAATTAACAAATACATGTGTAATGTTAATAGACTTTAAACTTGTTAATATTAGATTGAACTCCAATATTAAGAGGTCATAAATTTGATTTTCGATAACAACAAATAAAATCACTTATCAAAAACAAATATATGTATGATCACTACGATGAACCAATTATATCAACCGTAGTTCGGCCATTGGTGAACCTTCCTGTGGTTCTTTTAGGGAGGTCATGAATCCCATAAGGGTAGTAATTAGCTTTAGAGAACGTAAAAAGGTAGTTGTTGTTCCCATTATCGACCAAGGAATTTCCACAAATGAAAAAAACAAGGCACTTTGATCGGTTCTGCATAAACAGAAGTTTTCGACAACGAGAATAGTTCCAATAGCATGATAAAAGACAACCAGTGCTTGGCCTCTTTGTATGTCATTAGCAATGTTAATGTTGAAGTGATTTTCTTGATCAAGATGCAAGCCAAAATCTTGAAGAAAGTAATATCAAGCTAAAATGGATAGTTTGTGACGGAAAACTGGCTGTTGAGTGGACACAGTCATGTCCACTGTCCGGAAGAGAATATGTTTTCGCAGGCCGGTGTTCCAGACCGTGTGTTGTGCGGTTTCCCATGGAAACGGGATTTTGACCGTGTTTTGCTTTGTTTCGTCCGTGTTTGGTCCTTCCATGCCCATGTCTTCATTCCTGAACGTGTTAGGATGAGTTTGGGTGGTGTTTAGGGTTTCTCTTTCTATTTAGGCTTGTATTACTTGTAAACTATAAAAGGGGGGTTTGGGAACGTCTTGGTAAGCTTTTGAACACCGTTGTAAGCTGTTGTGCTTGTTTTTTACTCTGAATAGTAGAATTACTTGTGCTCTGCCCGTGGACGTATATCGAATTGATCGAACCACGTAAATCTTGTGTTCTTGTGTGATTGCTCTTTGTTATTCCGCGTTATCTTCTATCGCCTGATTTCCTGACAAGCAAGAAACGGAAAATTGATCCGAAAGTATTAAAAATTTCGACAAGAAAGAAGAGAATGCGTTTTTGTTTTAAGAAAATAGTGAAAACAGCTTAGCCAATTAGTGGCAACTAGTGGATTATATAGTGCGGATTTTTTTTTAAAAAAAAAATCAAGTTCAACATCAACATGTAATGTATTCACAAGGGTAACCATTTTTCTCCCTCTTTAATTAGTATAAATTCCTAATTCTATCTGATGCTATTATATTAGTCGTCTAACTTGCTATAAATGTCTTTTTATCTTTGAATAATATATTTGTTCTTTAAATGCACTGTATGAATATCTCCAACCAATTTTAGAAAATGCACTATCTTTGTATCAGTTTCCTAATCACTCAAATTTTGATTTGGCTCCAGTATACGAATAGTATATATGAGAAATGGAAAATAAAGATAAATTTCCTTAAATAAAGAGAACCAATTTATATACGCCACTTTGCTATCTCATTGAATACAAGAGTTATAACTAAGCTAAAATATTTTCAATACAGCTATCCAAATTAGTGACAACATGTGGAAATATGTTGTGAGGAATAAATTAGAAATAAAGAATTAACGAGTTTTCAACATCTGATTTTGCATTAGTCTAACCTCTTAGCAAATTTTTTTACGGTTAAATTGTTCTTAATTTGATAAGTTACCAAAAATACTCTAAATGACCAATTTTAGAAATGCATTCTCTTGTCTCCTTTTTGTAATTACACATGCAATTCATATTTATCAATGAGCTTGTAGTTTATTGGTATCACATACAACACTAATACTAAAGAGTCAAGAGTTTGATTTAAATGCAAATAAAATGATGGTGAATTGTTTTAGCATCTTTGAGTTATACTGTAATATCTTATTCAGTCCCTCAGTTTTAAAAAATATCCTATTATATCTTATTTGCATATAGCGTCAGTCCAGAACATATGTTTAACACCCAATTCTGGTATTTGTTTCTTTCAGTTTAACACTTAATAGGAGGCTTTTCAAAATTTAGAGATTAAATATAATATTACGGTATAATTTAAGATGCTAAAATAATTGCTTTAAAAGAATTTGCAAAAGAAAATGTAATTAATCTTTTCCTTTTCTTCTTTCTTGAATTAATATTCGTTTAGTACTATTTGATGTGAGTCGGATCTTCGCAATTAATTGTCCGCTCATTCATTACTCACGGCCCATCACTTCAGTTACGCTGAATCGTGTAGTAAAGAGCGAATTCCAAGCATAGTCTTACATCTGAGTAGAACACTATGCACATGTGTAAACCCTTAATAGAGGATCAAATCAAATTACGATAAGTGGTTCACACGTCACATTCTTTCAACATATAAATAACAAGTCGTAATGGCTGTTGTGTTTGCAAGTGATCTTGGTGGCTTTTCACAAGCCTGATTGTGTCGTAATTGAGATTTAGTTTTTTGCTCTTTCTTATGGTAAAAAAAAAAAAGTCGTACAAACCACAAGATAAGCAATTAAACTAGAAGCCAAATTACAAGCTCACTAAGAACACATCTCTCTTCCTTCTCTCTCTCCCTCTCCTATCTCTCGTTATCCTTACTCCCAATGAGTCACTGACTTAAACATCAAAATGAGTTTATCGGAACACCTTCGGGACTCCCTCTAACCTCTTCTTTATTGTGCAGGTCTTCCTTAGGATCCATTGGCATTACCGCAATACCAAATCCTTTAGATGTGTTTTTTTTAATAAATTTGGAAAATACGATTTGTGCTTTTAAGTTAGTATATCGCACTACGAATATAGATAGTATCGTATCCCTTGCTTCTTTCTTTTTATTTGATGGATATTATTGGATCATTGACTTAAAAAAAGCTCATTGAATACCGAATATGAAGCCTGCGGTTTACTAATCCAGTAATATTGGAGTAGGATTGAGGGTTTAATTTCTGGGAGAATTAGGTCTCCACAACTATAGTACCAATTCCCACCTTTGAACATGAGATAAGCCTAACTTGTGACAATAAAACTCAATTATTATATTGGTTTATAAATTTTTATACAAGTAGTCAGTATTTAAAAAAAAAATAAAAGAGCAACCATTTATGCTTTATAGTGGTTTTACATTACATGGTCAAGTATTTTTTTTTTTTGAAGAGACATGGTCAAGTATTATTAAAAAACTTCATTCCTTGACGTTGGAGTGGAACAATAAAGTAGACACATTACATTGCAATCAAAGGGCTAATATCAAATGGGTAGGCGTCAGATGTGTTCAAGGCAGTGTAGGATCTATTTGCAGTAATTCGATTGACAGCTTTAGTTGGATGTACTTGGTCAAAAAATGCATACTCATTTCTGTTCTGGCATGGAGTTTGTTTCACGTCACATAACCCGTCCATACGTACCGGACAACACCCCCTGTTCACAACCTTGAAACCTGTAATCCACAACCGTTCTTACTCTTTATAATTAGCCAATTATAATTTATTGATACCAAAATCAACTTCAATGCCAAAAAATTAAAAGTTCAATCGACCACAAGTAAATAAAATGACTTATGGAGGAAAAAAATGACTTCTAAAAAAAGTAAAGTGGATAAATTGGACCTGATAAAGACATTCCATAAGTGTTGATCATGATAGTTTCGGCCTCAGGTAACTTAGAATTGAATTCATCTACGAGTGATTTTAGTCTTGAATTAAAAATCTGGACCGCATTGTTAATGGTGTCTACACATGAGGAGCCGTTGGTGCCAAATGTGGAGACTGCATAAGGAATGCACCCTAATTGTACCAGTCCATTCAACACCATCTTTCTTGCTCCAAGATCGTACAGTGTCTGCACAATTTTTGTTGCCAATTAGGGTAAACTAGTCTCACATACAGCATATCATTACTATAATTTAATGGAAAGTAGGAATAGTAATTAAGTGACTAATTAAATTGACTAATATAATTATAGCTATTAGTATTAGAGTCATTTCAACTTTAAGGATTCGATCACTTATGAGAATCAATTGAAAAAAAAAATAACAATAATAATAAATTGAAGTGGAATAACCAAAATAAATTGAAAAAAAAATGAAGTTGAGTGAAGAAATGGAAACTGTAACAACGTGTCATCTTCGACCCTGCATAAAACTAACCCGGACATCATCTGTCAGCAACGGTTTTCCAAAATTATTTATGGGAAGAGTATTTTCTAATCGATTTTTGTAAGAAAATGATTTATAATTCCTTCTGATGTTTTAAAAAAAAAAGATAAAACAAAAGAGATCTACAATTTGTAAACATTACTAACCTTTAACCGAGTAGAATATTGATCAATGAGAAGAGTGGCGTATTGATCAGGATTATAGAGACGGCTTGTTGAGTAACTAGACAAGAAGTAATTGTTTATGCAGTCATTACCGCCGAATCCGACTGAATATAAGCATTTGCTTAAATAATCTTTCGCGGCGACGCTTCCTAGCATTCCAGCTAATTTTGAAACGATAATCTGGTGATTTATTATCTGCTTGTTGAAGCCAATGTTGTCATCCTGACACACAAGACACAATAAATTCAACTCAGATTTCAATTAATGAAAATTTCAACTAATCTGAACCGTTCACATCAATTAATGAGATGGAGTACAATTTTTAAAATTAAAATTTGGGCTATTGACTGTAAAGCAAGATCTAGCAGCATAACTAAAGTTGCCAATATGAGTCTCACAGAATTAAATTACAAACAAGAACGCTATAATTTATAAATTTAAATGAGAGCAATATAATATAGTACCACATAACTGTTGATCTTAAAAAGAAAACAAATTTATAACTTAGGTCGGATATAAAAGAAAAATAAGTCAATATTCACAAGATTGAAGAATCATATGTGCGTAGAATAATTAATTACACGTTGCCTCCCGGACTCCGTGGGAATTCCAGCATAAGCAGATGCATAATTAACACCAATTGACGCGTCGCCGGTTGCCATAGCCGTTGCAAATGATGGAATATATCTGTCAAAACCCAACAGCTCCTCTGTGAATTAAGAAAAAGAAAAGGTTACATTTAAACTAACAATTATACGAAATAAAGCATACTATATTTGATGGAACGAACCAATTATATCAACTGTGGTTCGGCCATTGATGAACCTTCGGGTGGTCCCGTTAGGGAAGTCAATCCCATAAGGATAGTAATTAGCTTTAGAAAAGGTTACAAGGTAACTGTTGTTTCCATTATCTGCCAGAGAACAAAAATGAAAAAACAAGGCACTTTTGGTTCTGCTTGGACACAAGTTTCCAACAACAGTATTTCCAAAAACAAACTAAACACCAGCCACTGCTTGATCCTTCTGCGTGCCATTGGCAAGGAAGGTGAAATCGATGTTTTGAACTACTATTAACAATTTCGAGACAAAGAAGAGAATGGGTTGAAGGTATTTTATGAGAATAGGCAAAGAAGAATGGTGCTTGCGGGTTTTGAAAATTAGTGACGACTAGTAGTTCTTCACTAGATCCATATGAACGGGTTCTTTCCAAGGCTATGGGTCTTAACATATCAAATTCAATTTCTATTAAAAGTACTCATTGACTTTTACATAATCCTTGCAACTGCTTCCAGGAATCATGCATACTTGACGACTAAATTGAAAATTCGGTAAGTGAATGCTCAAGTCACCATACGCATAATTCTATAATTTTTTTCATTATGATGGCATCCATTTATCATCTATAGTATGGATAAATCTTAAAACACAACGAACAGTACAAATTCCGCTCTGAACATCAAATAAGACAACATGTGCACAAATTTCTACCCATGGCGACCTGAGCCACAAATCAGTTTGATCGAACCAGGTCACGGATATTCATCCGGGGTCAGGTCCGAAGAATTGTATGCTCTCCTGGCGATGATGTAGTTTACAGCTTCAGTTGGATGAATTGAATCCCAGAACAAGTAATGGTTTCGATTCGGACATGTAAATCTGAAAGGAAGACACAGTCCTGTTATCCCTGCTGGACAACAATTGGAAATTGTACTTCTAAAACCTGGGATTAAAAAAAATTAATTTAATTAGTACTATGAACCTGTATTAGTCACCTGAATAAGAAAATATTATCTATGTAATAATGTGAAACATTAATTTCTTACTGCCAGCATCAAGTTGGACCGACGCCAATTGCAAAGCATCGATGTATACAAACGTCGCGTTTGTTAAATTTTTATTGAGCTGATAAACAACTTTTTTCAGATTATCATTGAAAAGCTGAGCTACAACGTTCATTTTGTCAACGCACAAGCTCCCATTTGTGCCATATAACGAAACTGAATATGGCATGCAACCGATTGAACTTAATCCGGTCACCACGACCTTCCTGGCTCCATACCTGTACAAAGTCTGAAGAAGGGCAGTTTAACAGTTTTGAATCACGCGAACAGACCAAAAAAAGATCGATTTTTTGCAGGATACTAACCTTAATTGCTCTGTGTATTGTTCTATCAGAACTTGTGCGTATTGCTCAGGCGTGAATTGAACGCTTGTGTTGTAATGATGAGGCAAGTAGTAGTTGCTAATGTAGTCGTGAGTGCCTATTCCGACCGAGTATAGGCACCGTTTCAGGTACTGCGCGGTAACGTTTCTACTACCTAGTATGTTAACAATCCTCGTCACAATGCGTCGGTGACGTTCTAATTGCTCACTGAAGCTGGTGCTTGGACCCTGTGGAAAAAACAGAATGGTCGTGACATTCTCTTCAATTAATTCATTAAACACATGTTTCAGAAACAATTATCAAGTGTTGTCCTGTTTCCTTCCTTATTCCAGCTAAGCCAGATGCATAGTTCACTCCCCTGAGTATGTCATAACCTCTGACAATTGCATAAGACGGAATATGCGTTCTGAAACCCAGAAACTCGGCTGCAACATTAATAAAAGACATGCATAGGTTAAGGCCCGAGTTTGATCAAAAAATTGATGAAAAATCTAAACATGGTAAGATTACGATTAGATTAAAAAAGAAAAGGTCAGACCGATATAATCAACACTGGTTCGACCGTTGCAAAATCTCCCTGTGGATCCATTAGGGTAATCAACTCCGTATGGTAGATAATTGACTTTAGCCAGCGTTCTAGCCCAGTTATTATTGCAGATATCTATTAATGAATCTCCAAATATGAAGTAACATGATACATCCGACGTTCCATGAACACGAAGCTTCGTGTCCGAAACCAACATCAGCAATGCCATTAAAACCATCCAAGTCATTTTTTTTCTTGAAGCCATCGTCAAACAATCTGGATGAAGGTGGAATTTAATTTAAAATGAGGTGGTATTGGGATCAAGAAATAATTGAAACTTCAAGAAAGCAAAAGAGAATTGAAAATGTTAAATTAGGCATGCGGATTGTGAAGCCAAGGTGCAGTTGAAAGAAAGAAATTTTTATTATGGTATGAAACAAAGAAAATGACTAATATAAGGTAAAGATTTAAGGGACAATTGTTAGAGAAAAACAGTAACGTCCTTGGTGTGTTATGAAGACTTCCTTGCCTGAGGTTTTCGCTAGCAAAGAACACAAATCACATGAACAAAGAAAAAGATTTGTGCTAAATTTAATACAAAACCAACATTCTCTTCTTGTCATTGTAAACAACACTACGGCTCTTTGCATGTGCAAAATGATTTAATTATAATGCCACTATGTACGCGTAAGCATTTCGCATTAATCTAATTGTTCAGACTATACGTTCACCATTGTTTTTAAAAACTCAGGTAGTATATTGTAGATTTGATAACTACTTACAGTAACAAAATTTGAAAAAAGAAGAAGTTCCTTTTTAAGAGTTACAAAACGAACTGGAAACACAATTGGAAATATAATATGCTAGTCTACTATATGAAAAATAAATATGCCTCTTTTTTTTTTGAGTAAAGGATCGAGGTCGGAAATTAAATGATACAGTTCGACATCCCAACTAGGTTGACACATGAAAAATAAATATACCTCATCGTGAAGATTATCTCATTAATTCAAGCATTCGGAATCAAAATCCTGAATGAGTATCCAATAGGCAAAATGCAATGTGTTAACTAAACTAACATCATCGTAAAAGATACTGCTATTGCTGAACCAAACGACTAATATCGTATGGATAGGAGTCAGACGGGTTGGAAGCCTTGAATGATCTTCCAGCAGTATACTTGTTCAGAGCCTCTGTTGGGTGGAAACCATCAAAGAACAAGTACTCATTCCTGTTCCGACAAGGAGGTTGGCGTGGATTACATATGCCATTGTTAATTACTGGACAACATCCTTTGTTGAAAACCTTAAAACCTGAAACAAACACGAACACATGAATTATTCCATCAATACATTTTGTGACAGGAAAAGAACAACAGAATGATTAAAAAGAAATTGGAATAGCGGATACCAAGAGCAGCAGGGTTCCCTTGTGATATTCCGAAAGTGTTCACATAAATAAACTTCGCGCCAGCCAATTGACCATTGAGATTATCAACTAGAGATATAAACCTGGCATTGAAAAGCTGAACCGTGCTATTGATCTCAGAACACAAACCATTCTTTCCGTGCAGGGCAATTGAATTAGGAGTGCAGCCTATCGGTCCCCGACCAGCATTATACAGTGACTATATATTTGATCAACAATCAGATCACTAATTGCAAGCAATGTGACATTTTAAGAACAAAAATATTAAAAGATACTAACTGTTAACTGCTGAGAATATTGGTTGATCAAAACCCCTGCGTATTGATCAGGAGTATACTGACGGCTTGTCCGGAAAAACTGTGGCATGATATAATTATTAATGTAGTCGTTGCTACCCATTCCGACAGTATATAAACACTTATTTAGGAGATTTTCCGCTGCAGAATCACTTCCTAGAATTTTAGTCAAGCTTGCAATTGTTGTTTGGTGATTCTGTAACTGCTTTTTCATGGCGTACATTTTCACCCAGAAAAAGGGGGAAAATTAGTAGCTGGTTAGATTGAAATGTACTTGATAATTCATAATCTGGTAGCTACTTCAAATCCATACCAACTCGAATTCCATCAGAGCCTGAAGCATAATTCACTCCCTGAAATATTGATGACCCTGAAGTAGTGGCAAACTGTGGAATGGCCTGAGTGAAACACAGTTGTTCAGCTGCAAATTTAACAATTCTTAATCAGCATAATTAAAATGTTTCTGTGAAAAATACTTTAACCACATTGTTCCAGTTTTTCTTAAAAATAACTTAAAAGAAAAAAGATAAAGAATCAGGAAAAGACCAATAAAATCAACTCCATTGCGTCCATTGGTGAAATTTCCAGTGGGTCCACAGGGAAAATCAATTCCAGAGGGACCATAATTGGCTTTAGAACTTGTCTTTAGCTGATTGTTATTGCCATAATCAGCCAATGAGTCCCCAAATATGAAGTAACAGGGCACTTGTGAGGCACGTTGCACAAAATTCTGATAATTTGATGCAACAAATATAATAACCACCAGGAACAATCACTTTTTTTTTTTGTTTAGCCTCAATCCCAACACGGAAAGACACTAAACTCACGCACCCATTAATCTACATCCCGTCAGTTTCGAACCTAGGATGTGAAGGCATTCACAGGATTACCTACCAGTGGCCAAGTGGCCCGCAGCCAGAAACAATGACTTTGCTGCACATGCCATATTGTTAACAATTTATACTATATACCATATATAAAAATATGGATATGAAAAATAAAAAAAAAAGTCTTATATATCCTTTAGTAATTGAAACTTTTAATTAGAAGCCCTAATACGTTTGAAAAGTCTTATAATACTAAACTTGTTATGGATTAGGCCGTACAAAACTTGATCAAATAGCTTTGGTTTTTAATCATAATTGGATCGGTAATTGCTGTTGTAAAACCAAATACTCTCCCAAAAAATAGCTTATAGCTTGGTACGGTAAAATGTCCCTGCTATCTTTTTAATTGAAAATAGCTTTGGTGTTTAATCATAATTGGAATTCTTTGTTAGTAATTTAGTCGGTGATTTCCTTCATATACCTATTATAGGTTATCTTCAAGGTGAATTGTTGTGCTTCTAGAAATAGCAGTTGTTGATTACAAGTTAATAATTTATTTTTTATATATTATATAGATTATTTAAAATATTATTTTTTGTCTTTTTTATTTTTGAATAATGATTTTTTATATATAGGCATTGCAATGAAATAAAATCTTAGGTATACTATTTAAAATATAATATTTTTACAAATATTTATTTTTTTATTTTTGTCTTATTAGAAAAGATGTTTATATCAAAAAATATATTTATGAATACAATTTTATTTAAAATAATAAAGTCTCTATTATAAATATTTCCAGTCTTAATTTAATTAATTGAATGAATAAAAAGCTTTACACTTATGATAAAATTTTATAATTAATAAAGGTTTCACTACAAATACAACTTTTTTTCCATGTATTATATATTTTTTTAGATAGCAATTTATTATTGTAGTGTTCATCGAAAAGAGAGCATATTTATCACGACCTATTTTCAGATCGTGGTCGGCATATAAAGTGAACTGTCTATGAGAGCTCGGTTCATCTCGCACAAGCATTAGAGAACAAAAACATACTACTCAAGTACTTTTTATCAATTGGCTTATTAAGTTTAGAAAGTAATATTCCCAAAAAAAAAATATGAATACACTCATGTTGTCACAATGCTAAATAAATAATAATAGTTAATAGAATAACAAATACAAATCCATAACCCACTATCTGATATAGAGCATCTAACAAAACTGAAACTCAGGCCCAAACAATAGAGCACTCACTACTGACAAAGATTCCTCATTGAGCGCGAAAGATCGGGTGACCGTTATCAAAGCACTGAAAGAATGCAATAAAATAAATAAGGAAAAAGAAGGGGGTGAGAACCCAATGAGAGATAACACTTCAAAGCGGCTCTAGGCCTCACAAAAACAGTTTTGAAAATAGTTCAAAAACATCACATGCAGATATAAGTATACATACATATACACACTATATACAAAATAATAGTTTTTCCAAAAACTATTTCGAAATCCTTCACAAACAAGGAAGACAAAAAACAATCATACATACTAGCTAAATAATTATCTCAGATAAAACATTTAGTTTTTTCAGAATATGAAATAGCCAAAATATTTTCTTTCAAAACATTTGTCAAACTTTATATTTGTCTTTCCAAATTATTTACACAGAATAATATTTTCCCAAAATATTTTCAAAGAGAAATTTTAAAATATTTTACGAAACAAGAAACTTATAAGAAGAGTCATCTAGACTCGAAAATAGTCAAAATATTTATTTCAAAATATTTACCGAAATTCACATTTACTTTCCAAAATATTTTTAGAGTTGAACACCAAAAGTTTAGTAATACCTGAATCTGACATGTAGAGTCAACCCGACTTGGTGATAGTCACAAAGGCAAGGATTAGCCAATTAGGCACCATAATATAGCCACTAAGGAAAGTAGAAGCCACAAAGGCACAAAGTCGAGCCACTCAGGCAGATGATACAACATCGGTATATCAAAACTGCGCTACTCTGTAGTTGGGCGTCCCAAAACAAAATATTTTACCGAAAACATATTAAATACATATTTAAAATGTTCAATTTGGTAACATACAAAACATGCAAATTATTCATCAAAATTTATCTAACATATAGACAAAGTATTTATCCAAAATACTTTTAATTTCAGAAACAAATATGTGGTACAAAAGTTCACTTATTTCAGAACAAAATATTTATTTCAGAAAATATTCTTAAATCCAGATAGAACATTTTGTTCAGAGTATATCTTGAAATTCATAATAAATATTAAAAAGTAATATTTATTTTCAGAAACCGTCAAAATACTCGGAGGAAATCTCATTTCCACAACAGAGGTTTTCACACATATCCGATTTTTTTTAGGATTCTCTGTCCTTTAATTATTCCAAATTACATGTCAAGTCTTAACACATCAAAAACATATAATTTTAAAAGACACAATCTATATGTATGAAGTTGTCATCCACTCACCTAGACGCCAAGCAAATAGTCCAATCGCTGGCCACCGGGGAATGACAGATCACCTCGGAAGTCCAACTGAGTTGAATACAAAATTTATTACAATAGAGTCAAATATTGTACTGTGGCAATACAGAATATGCATATAATGCAGATGTTCGCCCCAACCCACGACGAATGAAGATTCTAATGCGAATGAATATCCAACACTCTCGCCCCAAAAATCAAACATCTCGTAAAATTATAATTTGGTCCATGACCTCTGTAAAATTACGATTTAATCCTCAAGACTTGGAAAATTACAAGATGGTCCTCAAAGTATTCTCAATTCACCTACTAATCCTCCAAGTAGTCAGAATCTCTAAAGTAGTCCCCTAACTCTCAGAAATCGTCAAAACACGAAAAATTATATTTTGGTCCTTCAGAATCACAGCTTACTCGAGTAAGCCAAAATGCTTACTCGATAACACCTGTATTGTCTTACTCGAGTAAGCCAAAATGCTTCCTCGAGTAAGTTACTAACCCAGATTTTTCAAATTCGATCTATCACTTGGATTCAACCGATAAAATCACTTACATTCACCTACATTGACTCTTTTCAACCTTTTGAACACAAATCTAATATCCATTTTAATAAACAACATCAAACAAACTCAAAATCATCAAGATTCTTCACAAATTCAGCCAAACCCTAACTCATTCAAAGAACTCATCAAATCTTTCAATCTCAAGCTCAATCTATGTTTGTCTAACCTCAAACAATCATAATCTAACAATCCACAACCCCCATTTGGACAGAATCAAACAAATCTAAACCAAACATTCAAATTCGGCCTAAACCCACAAATCCGAATTTAAAGCATGAAATGGAAGAAATTAAGAGATTAGAGATGTAATCTTACCTTGAGGAACAAAACGGAAACAATAGGAAACAACTGGAATGCATTCTGGACGGACAACATATAAAGTTGATATATGAATACAAATATGAATACAAAATATAATATAGCTAAGAAACAATATGAGATATGTATATAAGCATTATTTGTCATAATCAATACATTAAAGTTGAGATGATTATAACCATCGGACTTTTAACTCATTGCATTGGTATTAAAGTCAATTCTAACATTAAAATATTCTAAGTTTAATATCCAGTATGAGCAGATAAAATGACTTGCCAAATTAAAAAAATATAACTATATTTTTTTCTTAATTTTATAACATATTAAAAGAAAAATATTAATTTTTTTTATGCGAAGTTATACTTTCAATAATCTCACTTTAATGTATTCATTTATAATAAATTGTAATTTTCAATGTTATTATTATAAAACATTTGCACCAAATGTGATAAGTTATATGAACTATTTATGCAGGATTTGTGACAATCAAAGATCAAAACATTACAATTTTTTATTGTTTAGTTTCTACTAATAGATCAATTCAATTCTCATGTGGTTTAGATTAATTTTTAAAATTAATTTTTTTACGAACGAAGTGATACTAATGATAATGAAGTTTTTCAATCAAACATTTCAGTTTGATTATCGGTTCCAACTATATCATTGGTTTGCATTTTTTTAATTGATTTATTGATCAATGGTTTGCATGGTTTATATACAATATATTTGATTTAAACGGAATTAACAATTTATCCAATCCTAAATAAGTTATGTTTTATATTTAGTTTATAAAAAAAATCTACAAAAATTGATGTTAAGATAAAATGAGGAATAATATTTTTTTATATCTTCAAAAGACACTCACATAAACTACATTAAAAAATTATAATCAAAGTTATACGTAGAATATCAAAATCATGAAATTAAACGATATTTTCATAATGAGAAATTAGAAAGAACTAAATTAAGACGATAAAATATTTAGAGGAAATAAAACTAAGTTAAGCAAATAATTTAATATCCTAATTTTAAATTATTAATTATTGTATTATATAAAATTTTTATAATGGTAATATATAATATGTAATAAATCTACGTGCAACTCGTTTGGTAAGACAACTAGTAATAATTAAAAAAGAAAAACAGGATTTAGAAGGAAAGATCTGTGGTAAACAAATCGAGGATAAATGAATTTATGTAGGTTATTAAGAAGTAAGTAAATTTATAATGGTGAGAACATATTAATTCGTAACTAATAATTTTGGTGACATTTTGTGAAACGTATCTCGTAAAAAATAGAACAGCCAAATGCAAAGATTTATCCTGTGATTCTAGCAATATCCCATTTGGACACTTTCCTTAAACACTCTTTAATTTTTTATCACACTCTTCATTTTACAACGTTAAAACAGAAGGTTTTGATTCAAATCCATCCGTGATGGTTGCCATAATTAGTGGATTACTGAATTAGCTACAACCTCGAAAAGTGAAAAAAAAAACGACTAAACCATTCGTGCCGTAAGTCTCAATTGCATTCGGTGTACAACCTATCAGTCCCAATCCGAACAACACGATCTTTCATGCTTCATATCCGTATAAAGTCTAATAAATATATAATATGAGACAGATTAGTAATATGAAACAGATTAGTAGTAAGTAATGAATTAGAATAGAAAAGAATTAAATTTAATTAAGGGCACTAACGAGTCACTGCTCTGTATATTTCTCGATCAGAAACTGAGCGAACTGGTCGAGTGTATACTCCTTGCTAGTAGGGTAATACTGGGGCATGAAGTAGTTATTAATGTAATCATTATTGCCCATCCCAACTGAGTATAAGCACTTGCTTAGGTACTCTGATGTTGAATTCTCGTCTCCTAGAATTTCAACCAAGCGCAATATTGTTGTTTCGTGATTTCTCAGCTGCATGTTTAACAGTACCCTTTGACCCTGCATTGACATATTACAAATTATTGATAGTCGCATACACTTAACCACTTGAATAATTAGTTTAGAGTTAGCGCAAATGTACCAGTTGTTCTCCAGTCTCGTCGAGAATTCCAGCTGAACCAGATGCTTAATTGACACCGAAGAGTATTTCAGTACCATTAGCAGATGCAAACGGTGGAATGTACTGTTCAAATCCTAAATATTCAGCTGTTGAAATAACATATGGTAGGTGAGAAATGGGACCATAATGCACTTAAATTAAATATAGAAAATAGAAAAGGGCATGTGCCAGTTTATTGTCACATGTTATTCAGGTTTATTGGTTGTGTTTTAATTACCAATAACATCAACAATGGTCCGGCCATTGCAAAACCTCCCATTAGGTCCAGAAGGAAAATCAATGCCATAGGGAGAGTAATCGGCTTTGGCAAGCGTCAGAAGGTCATTATTATTTCCAGAGTCCGCTAATGAGTCTCCGAAAATGTAGTAGCAAGGCACTTGTGGATCTCCACGACCTCCTGTCACATATTTTGATGCAATGGTCAAAGTGAACACAAGAAGTAACATCCATCTGTTACCACACATCGTCAAGGGCAGTGACAAGAGAGACTTGGAGTAATGTGAAACAAGAAATGTCGGTTTAATTTAATTAAAACACTTTCTTTGATAATTGTGGTTTCATGGAGAGGTTATGATGAGTAAGATGTTTGGAAGGGAGGAGACGGAGTTCATGGTCGTGGCGAAACGAAGGTTTTATAGAAAGAGATCAGTAGGGGTTAGGAATTCGTTGATTGTTTGTTATAGATCAAGAGTTGTTGACAGCGACCGAGAGGTGGACTGACTTTGGTTGTTAGTATTGGCTATGCATTCGTTCTTTGTGAAGGATGGTAAATCCAAGTATGACTTTCTAGTACTTGCGCATTGAAAAATGCAAAGGGAAACTTTGGTTTACGGCTTAACCAACAAATCTGAATTGCAAATTCAAGTAAGTAGAATACTCGTAACATGGTAGTATATTTTTTCAATCTATAGTAAGTTGAAAATTGATATGTTGTTGATGGAATGCGGACGTTTAACGGAGGGCTTTGAGTTTTGAGTGAGAGTAATGTGGGTTGTAATCATTATTGGATAAAAAAGAAACGATTGAGATTTTGATGTGATATTGGATGAGAGTGTACGGGCTGGGAATATTGTCGTGTAGCTGAAGATCAGTAACTTGAACAGGTCCCGTGGCCGTATCTTTTGTTTCTTTCTCAAATTCACCAACTTCACTGTTCCAACAAAATAATTCTTCGGCCGAACCCATAATAGCCCCTGAACTTGTAATTTTTTTCCTTTAAATCCCTTAATTTTATAATTTTTTTAATAAATTTTTAAATTTGTCAATTTCACTCTATTAAGTATAATTCTGTTAAATTGGTCAGGTCAGCTAACGGTGTTAAAAAAAATTGAGGTTGAAATTATAAGTAAGCCCTTCAACTTATAATTTATTTTCCTTTAAATTATTCTCGTACACATATATATTTAATTATTTCGTTTTTCTTTCAACAAAAAATATATTTGTAATATATAAATATTAAACATAAATATTTTGATATATTTAATAGCATATAAATATTAATTATTATTTTACTTATTCTTTCAAAAAAAATATTTTAATATATTTTAATTGTAAATTTAATTTTACTATAGTAGAATATTTTTATTTATATTAAATTATATTGATATGAATGTGTTCATATTTTAAATTTGTAGATCTTGTGCTTTTTTTTATATATATATTTTATTATATTTTACTATAATTTTACAAAAAATAGTAA